>KB671565.1:483717-528820 GCA_000349105.1 Anopheles epiroticus | reverse complement strand
GGGGGGGGGTAGGTGGACCTTACACAAAGTACGAACTAGTGATGGGTAAATTCGTCATAAAAGCGGAATCGTTTCCAAATGATTCTTGCAATTTCGGGAGCGGCTCCGGAACGTAGGTGCAATACTTCGAGCTCGGAAACGTCCTGTTTTGTCTAAAGCCGTTCGGAGCCGCTAGTCGATAGTCGGAGTCATCGGAATCCTTAAGGTTGAAACGAATTGAAATTCTGGAGCGTTTTCAACCGATCACGATACGGTAATATCAGCAACTGACAACTCCAAAGATCAAAGGAAATCGGTGGTTGGCAAATGAAGCCCAAACACAAGAGCTTTATAATATTATTTTTTTTTGTACAATTATCTTTTGATAAGTAATATGTTCTAACCATTATACAAAGCAACAAAAATACAAAGTTTCTGAGAGAGCACCAATTTTGTTGAAATCATCGTATCAAGAACGGTTTGAAGCGCTTCGGAATTTCAAATCATTTCAGTTCGGTGATTACGATGATCCCAGGCGCCTCCAATGGATCCAGACGACTCCAGACGGGTTTGACTGCTCCGACGTCTTCGGATGGCGGTTCCACAGACGGTTCCAAACGGCTTCGACGGCTCCGATGACTCGAGACGGCTCCCGCTGTCGACTAGCGGCTCCTACGGATCGGGATGGCTTCAGACCACTAGTAACGGCTCCGAACGACTCTGAGCGGCTCCAACCGGCTCAGAAGGTTCTAACAGCTCTAACGGGTCCAGACGGCTCTGAATGACTCCAGACGGCTCCAAACGGCTCCGAAAGCTCCAACGGCTTAAGGCGGCTACGAACTATTCCGGTTGACTTCAAACGACTCTGACGGCTCCGATGACTCGAGACGGCTCCAGCTGTCGGCTAGCGGCTCCTACGGATCCGGATGGCTTCATACTACTCGTGACGGCTCCGAACGAGTCCGAGCGGCTTCAAACGGCTCAGAAGACTCTAACAGCTCTAACGGGTCCAGACGGCTCCGAAAGCTCCAACGGCTTCAGGCGGCTACGAACGACTCCGGTTGATTTCAAACGGCTCTGACGGCTCCAATGACTCAAGACGGCTCCAGCTGTCGACTAACGGCCCCTACGGATCCTGCTGGCTTAAGAGTACTCGAGATGGCTCCGAACGTCTCCGGACGACTCCAAATGGCTCAGAAGGTTCTAACAGCTCTGACGGGTCCGGACGGCTCGAAACGACGGCGGTTGACTTCAAACGGCTCTGACGACTCCAATAACTCAAGACGGCTGCAGATGCGAACTAGGGCCTGCGGACAACTCCGAGATTCCCCAAACGTAACCCTGGGATTGATGAAGCTGAAACCGGTGCCGAAATAAAGGATGCTCGGAAGCGGTTCCGAGTTGTAGGTGCGGTTCCAAGAAACCATCGCTAGTACGAACATGGGAGCGCTCACTTTGCTCATGCACGATATCACCGAGAGGCATCACAAGCAGTTCGGAAAGAGGCCCACCATATTACTTGTTTTCCTTGTGTTTTTTTTTGCTTCTTTCACCCCTTTAGTGTCACTTGCCTCACCTTGAAGGGTACCAAGGCACACCGTTTGTTAGAACTTTCCTTTGATGCGCTCCTGACGCTACTGCCTGCTCCAACGATTCGGGTGGTCCGTCCAATCTGCTTTCATCCTTGCTGCGCTGTAGTAATTGAGTGTGTTTGTGCGTGTGTGTAGAAGGGCGGCGGGGAGGGGAGGTGGTGAAGGGGAGATATGTTTCCAATTTGGCCGTCCATTTGCGTCCGTCCAGCCCCGCTCGTGCACCGTGCAAGTGTAATGATTTGATTACACTCTGCACCCATGCACACGAAGGTCCAAAAAGCGCATCCCGTCCCACAGGGTCCCGGCGGGTGTCGCACTCGAATTAATTATCCCCTTGGTCGGCTACCGTTGGGGCGCGCGCGCGCCATTGGAACGAACTTTTTTTTTTTGCTACTCTAGCTACCCCCGAAACGGATTGATCGCCGTGGGACAATCAACTCCGTGCCCGGGCCGTTTCCGCTCAATTTCAAGCGGATGGACACGTTGTGCTGGGGTAGCATTTCTTTTTGCACCGCTAACTACTACCCCGTTGCCGCACTGGCACGGCAAGAAATCGAAACCATCGCGAGCGCTCGAACGGTGCCACTAATGGGGCATATTATATTTATCTTTTGCAACAAGTTGACAGCGCACCATCAACTGTCATCAGGATCGTTGTGCAGTGCACAATGCGGCATGGGCGGGCAGGCGGGTGGTGTGTGGTTTGGGGGTCGGGAGGAGGGCACGTGCATGATGTATGGCGGTACGGCTGGACTGGACAAGCGGGCGCGCATGGCCACGGCACGAGCGGGCAGGATATCTAGCCGTTGAGGTCGAGACGAGATTAAAATAACCGTAATGGCATGCAATGCAAACACATTCACTGAACTAGACCGAACCGCAATGGCGAAGGGAAATGACCGGAGGGAAAGGGTGAAGAGCGAGGAGAGCGAGGGAAAGCAAGGATCTTAATAGTGGCTAGTTGGTTAAAGCTAGGCAAAATCTTGCTTGTTTCTACAGCCACGGTTGAATGACTGTGGCAGGGTTTACCTCCGATGGGGCCGGAATGTTTTCTCAAAGATGGGAACTTGCTGATTCGACAACAGTTAAAGCGATATCTGTAAAGTTGGTCCTAAAAGCCGTGACCGTGACCGACTAAGCTGGCGACACCTATTGACCATTAATTGTACTAAACCACGCAGCACTAAAAATGATGTTTTTTTTCGTTTTTTTTCCTTAAAATTCTTTGTTGAGACTTTAAAACCTGACACGTGAAAGGGTAGATCCATTTTGGTCAAAAAGATGTGATATATTTTTAGCTGCAGAATCAATTATTATTATTATGTTTGGCTTAGAGAGGCTTTGAGTCTTTCGACTGCATTCGCCTCTACAAGCTGCAGAATCAAGTAAATATGATCGACGTCTGAAGTAGTTCTATATTAATAATAAAAATAATAATAAAATTTTATTCACTCAATTTTGAAGGACTGTGAATATCTTGGAGCGCTTAGTTTCACCTTTCACACCAGTTTCACCTTCACCATTCAAAAAAGGAATGAAAATAAAAAATGTATTTAATTCTGCGAGAGAAAAAGCTTAAATTATATGATAAAAATGAGACCTTTAATGTAAGCTTCCTTTCATTTGCAGTTTAATCACAAAAATATAGTTTATAAATTTGTGTTCTCTACAGCAGCTTTTGGCTTGTGTGTCTCTTCACTGTATTCTGTTAGAGATATTCAGGTCTTTGTTTACTGCCATTTTATGTGAGCAATCTTCATCTGCAAAAACTTATTCACTCTTGAACCTATATGTTATTGGCATGTGCCTACTGCCAGTAATTCTACGCAAGGATCTATTATTTTCTGAAATTCTGCAAATAAGCAATACGATCTGGCTGTAACAGCTGAACCAAAAACAAATGAAATTCTGCAATTATGTTGGGGTTCATCCGTACTTTTTTAAACCTGATAAAACTCTACGATTGGTCTTTTACAGTTACCCACCGAGTATCAGGAAGTGACGACAGTATATGTAAGGATTAGTCATGTCTAGCCATGCGACACCAGTACATAACGATTATTAGAAATTAATCGTCATTAGCCTTCTGCAAGACTGAACGTACGAATCTCTATTTTATGAGCATCTTATTAATTTTTCATTTTTTTAAGTGTTTTGGAAAGACATTTTAGTAGATTTTAAAAAAAATGTACATCAAAGAAAACAAGACATTTTGAACTTATAGAGAAAGTCCTGCCTTCTTCTGCATGTTACATCTAAAGCCAAGTACCATAGCTAGCAAATTTTGAAGAATTTCTTCGGTCCTTCAGTTCCTTGGTTCCAACAGAATCTACTGTTGTTGACGAGTTAATATTACATTTTAAGTGCTTGCCAAAATAGCAGGTCGGAGGAGGACGCCCATGGTGATTATACTTTTTTTCCATTTTCTGTGGAGTGCTGTGGGCTGGAAGCAGTGTTCAGTCTTTAAAATTATTCTAAATTATAAATTTTCAGTGATAATAAAAAATACTTATAATATCTCGTATAAATGGCAGAGTGTTGATAAAAGCTTCAAAACAAATAATGCTGTACTTATATGGCTCTTACATTGTATGGCCCAATGAACTGAGAAATTTATTCGCAGAGCAATGATCAATGTAATTCTTTCAAGCGTATGAGACTTTGATTGAGGAAATTGAGAATTGTTTTGAAGTAAAATTAAACTTATACTGTCCGGTAAGTACAGCTGATTTTTAAGGTTAAAAATTTAGGCACTAAGCAGGCTCTGCTTACACCTTTGTACGGCGCTGATTAAGCACAATTGTCAGCTTGAGAGTGTAAGTAAGAAAGTAAGAAAGAGAGAAAGACAGCACATGTACGCACGTATTCTGCTCTGCTCTCGTTTTTTTTCTCGTTGAATTGATCTTATTATCCTCGCTATCATCAACTCAAGATTTTATCATCAGACTATGAACTAAAAACGTATATATATATTGACAATAATCGAAATGGGTTCTATAACTTTTAAGATTATAAAGATTTGAGGTCATTTTATAAAATTATTATTTGAGTAGTCAAATTACACCTCTTGACAAGTTTGTGCATGGTGAAACATGAAAACACGGACATATTAGAAATCTGTAAACTGTGCAAGAAAAATGCATTAAGATGTAATCTGAATGTATGAATTTACTCATATTTAGTTTTACTTCTATATTTTCCAAATTTTCCCAAAAACAGAGTACGATTTTAAACTCCAATTTTGAGCTGTAATAAATGAAAAGCTTAACAAAGAATTCAAAGAAAAGGTGCAGAACGAATAAGCCTTTGCGTAAAAATGGCAGCAAATGAAGAGCTTAAAATATCTCAAACGATGATTAGAAGAGACGATCATGTGTACAGAAGCTCCTAATCAGCTCGGTGGAGATGTTGTGGATGCCTAGAAATTACACTCTCACACAATCACACCATCACACCAATGATACACTATTGCATGTCTTCTGCTGCTTCTTCTACTGTTCCTACTTCTTTTTTCTTTTCTTAGTCAGCGCTGTATAAGCTACTAATATGCAAAGCATTCAGTTACTTTGTGTAACCATGGTAGGATATAGTCTCGAACAACGTCACTGCCCTTCAAATCTTGAGCCAGGACTTGTCTTGCAAAAGGCGGGGAAACCCTGCAATCAAAAGCGATCGCACAGAGAAGCGTTGTCCCCGCTCACCAAAACACTGTTGCTCACCGTGGGGAACATATGCAGTTTTGGCATCTTCCCACCGGGCAACACACACTGTTGCGGGTCGGCAACCCTGGCAACGCTACCGGCAGCCGCAGGACCGGCGGAACCGCAGCGTCACCCGCTGGAAGTCAACGCAGCCAGGGCAGCGCAGCCCGCCGGCAGGCCGTTTCGGCAGTGGAAAATCCGAAGTTAATGAGCCGCAAGAGCTAAAGCGAACACGGACGCGCAAGACGTGCAGCGTTGCAGCGCAGCCTGCGCAAAACTCTTCCGCCACCGCGTCAGGCGAACCCTTTTGCCCGTTCGGGTTTGGGGCTCGTTTTCTGTTGCTTTACCGTTGGTGTGTGTTTTGGATGCTCCTCACATCTCTGGCTCCACTGTTAAATCGTTTGCCCGTTGCCCTCTCTCCCTCTCTCACTCCCTCCCTCCCTCCGTTTCGCACGCATTCGAGCGAGCCGAAGCGCAACCCAAGCAGGTCCTCGCCGTACGGTTTTGACCACCGGCAGCGTTTTCCCGTGCAACGGAACACTCGCACGGGCACGGAAAATTCTACCCCTTGCACCATTGACGGAAGACACACACAGCAACAGCGGGGAAGGAAGGTGCGGGAGGTGAGGGCTGGCAGTCACGTGTGGCGGAAGGCGAGGAGAAACCCGCAAATCGATCGTCGAACCGCGAATAACGTCTTCATTCGCGTTTTCCGCTCGAACGGTGGAACGGCTTTCCACTCCGGTTTTTAATGGGCACGACACACACACACACTGAATCCGGGGTGGCCCTGGGAGGGCGAGCTAATCGAGTGGTGAGCCGGCGTGCCTCTTACGTGCCGCGCCCTGTTTTTGAGGGAAAACGGGGAAAAAGGCAGTCGTATGAGGACGGGCGGGTAGAAGCAACAAAAACAACGGCAGCAGCAAAAAAAACATGTACGAAAACACACGCGCATGTGGAATGTAATTTTCCGTTTGATCTGCACTGAAAATGGAGCCTCGTACGTTTCGCAGGATACACACACATACACACAGGCAGGGTGACAAATCGCTTACATCTTGTCCGTTGCCTGGCGAAGGTGCGGGCTTGCGGGAAAAGTTTACGCTGGATTCATCACCGCCAAGCCAAGATCTGTGCCTGCGTCTTGCTGCAGCCTTCGCTTATCTACTGTTACTGTGCGGATCTGTGCGGATCGGAACCAGTTGCCAGGCAAAGGTGCGGGACCAAAGTTTCTCCCAAACTTTCCGTTGCGAAGTTGCGAAGTTTCTAATCGATTTGGGGAAGAAAAGAACGTGCTGAAGCTGCAAACGCTCATTATTATGTGTTCAGTTTGCTGTCCTAGCACTTGTTGACTAGGACACTAACTCTTACAAGAATATCTTTAAAGGTGCAGACCTGGAATATGCTGATCTCAACATTTTGCATGATCTGGGAGGACCTTCAGGGATATCATTGTTGTGTTTCTCAAGCAAGTAGGGAGAATCTACGTCTCCCGGGATGTGGCCTGTAGCGCATGCGGCCTGTTCTCCAAAATTGGAAGACCCCAAGGTGTGAGACTAACGGACTATCATACATTTTCTATTGAGTTTCGACAGTACAGTCGGTACATTGTTATATTGCTGAATTTTCTTTGCTTGCAAGGAATCCACCAATGCTACTCCAGTACACCTGCCGTCGAGCGACCTGCGTTGGATCCCTGGTTCGGAGAAAGCGTGCTCGCCGGTGACGATTCCTGGAAGGATGGCTGGTAGCTGGTTCCAGACTTCAACCGTCCGGAGAAGTATTCCCGGGAATTGTGGAGTCGTGAAATGCACGACGGGGAACGGGGTATGCGCGGGTCAAAAATACGATGTATAGAGTGCTCCCGGAGGAGCAGCAATAGCCGCAATCCTTAGCCAAAGTCTCTATAAAAATAAAAAAAAATCGCAATCCTAACCCTGGAACAATCCCCCTTCAGTCGCATAGACTCCCGAACTAAGCGAGGAGCACTAGCTAGAAGGTTTGGAGAGTGAGTACCTTTAGATGGTGGAAAAGGAACCTCCTCCTTCGTACGCATAGAATCCCGAGCTAGGCGAGAAGCCCGAAGGCAGCGCAAGTCCCTCGGTTGTGGAAGGGACCAAGAGAGAAGCCGGAACCCTTCACCCGATAGGAGTCATCCCGTCCGCAACAGTTGTCCATTGCTTACAATAGCAGAAATAGAAATAAACTCAAAAAAGGAGCGTACGAACACGGATTACATTACTTACTTACTTATCGGGAGCTACAATCACTTCGCGGTGTTGGCCCGCTGCAGCAAACTCCGAGTTTAATACGCTGCACAACGGAGAGATCGTTGTACAGCTCGTCGTTGTATCGACTCCTCCATTGTCCCTCCTCACGTATGGGACCAACAATCCTTCTGAGCATCTTCCTCTCGAACGCGGTTAAGTGGGTTTCGTCTGATTTGGACAGAGTCCATGTCTCAGAGGCATACGTGAGTACTGGAACTATATAGGTGCGATATAGTCTTAGCTTCGTTGGTTAATACTAAAAGAGTATGTTGGTTATAACTAAAAGAGAAGTCGTACTGCTTGACCGTAATGTAATTTTTGCAAGAAAATGTTAGGGAATCGTATATTACAATCTGAAAGACTTTGATGAAGGCATTAGCAGAGGTTATGACCGTGGTATGGGTTTGAGCCTTCTTTTTAAAGCATTGGTGCCATCCATGAGCGCTTCCTTAATTGAGAACATAATCCAGACTTTAATGACGCTTTGAAAAGACTCCTCCAAGTCTCGCTAAGGTAGGTGAGCATATACTATAGGTAGATATAGCATATACGTTTGGGGGGTCGTCTGAGGACTGAAATAGTAAGATGATTTTGTACTAAATGATCAATCATGATCGAAATCATGATCAATCACGAACACTAAACATCTTATTGGACGTTTGATGGATTATTCTACAGCGCTTGTCGAACGACTTCCTCGGTTGAAATTTAAAACGTAAAAAAGCATTTATTGCAATTTTTCATTTCAAGTTCCACGAGATGTGATATTTATGCTGCTGCTGAGCAGCATCCTAAATTTTGCTGTCGATCACTTTATCCAGCTATCGAGCAGATCCTCAACTTTCTGCGATCGAAGAGTTCCTTACAATTGTCAGTAATGAAATTCATATATTTTAACATGTTTGGAAGGGAAGGCTAGTTACGTCGATTGGTACGTTTAGTCACAAAAGCACTGGGATATCATTAAATAAAGAGAAAATAAATGAAAGCATCAAAATTGATTCTATCGTCCTCAAAATAGGATCTAAGAAGAAGTAATACCCGTATGCCATATTTTTCCGAAATTTGCCAATAGTATTTACAATTAGCTTTTGGACCTCAGTAAATCGCTTATTGCTTAAAATGTATCTTCCTTTTAGTAATTCTATAAAGATGTTCAGTGTAAAGTCCGAGAAGGATGCTCATTAATGTCCTTATGTAGGTGTCAGTTTTAGAATCAAATTTGGTGGTTTAAATTTCCGTTGTTCCTTACACAGGTCCGGCTATCCTGATATGGTTACACCAAGCTACGCACGGAAGAGGCTACACAAACTGTTTTGAGCCAAATATGATACAAAATTTTCCCGAACCAGGTTGAGTAAAAGCAATTTAATTCATAGATTTAGATAAAATAGATTTAGTAGAAACTCAAATATGAATAGCAGTACGGCCTGGCCGTCTCTACTAAAAACAATCAAATATGAATGGAGCAGCGACTTTCAATGGCAAATGTATTGAGAAAATCTAATAAGAAAAATGCATTACGTACAGTACATCCATTCCAATAAATATGCCTATATAAACTGCAGGTCCGAGCACATAATGACTTTGTCACATTTGTGATCTGATTTTTGTCAAATGAAAGCCTCGTCGTGTATAACTTATTTATGCTAAACTTTGTTCTATTACTTACTTAAGTATCTGGTGGTACAATCGTTTAACATAGCTCGCGTTCTTTCGATATCCTGGCCTTGATGGTGGACGTATCTACGCCATCTTAGAACCTGAGTTTGGATCCATGGAAGCTGAGCTTCAACCAGATCCATGGAAATTGCAACCAGATTAATAGGGTCATCCAAATATCATGGGAGGTATGAGCAATGGAACTAAAAACTCACTAGATTCATTGAGGTGAAGTAAAAGTATCTGTAGAATCATAGCGCCAATACGACTCTCTTGTGGGTATCGTTGCTAATTTTTAACAAGAGATCCATGAGGCCATTCCGAGCTACGGATGACCCTCTTTAGCATCTAGTTGAGCCAAAGCACACGAGCAAAATACGACATCAAACAGTCCATTGTACCAATGGGGCCGAAAAATGGTATGTTATGGAACAAGAAGTAATTATTATTTTGAAATATAGATGTTCAAGGACGATCAGACGTACATATCAATGTTATACAGCAAATCAATGCACATGATATACAGTACACCTTTTAACATAATCAATTCCAGCCACTTACTCGCAACACGAAAAACTCGTAATGCGGGGTGCTAGTTTTCATAAAAAAGTGTATGAAAAGAGAAAAAATAAAGGGTTAATCACACACGCACAAACTAAACAGCCCATATATATTGATATTTTTGATTCAAGCTAAATGTATTCAATAATGCGTATGTTGTATTAGTTACGTGTCATTTTACATTTTTTCTAGTAACTTTTATAATTGCGATAAAATTCTTTAAGACCATGATTGGCTTAGAACGATGCGCGTCGCGGCGAGACTTTGTCCCCAATCTACCTTACGCTGATCAACGAGCCTTTCGCTTCCACCGATACACCTGTGCGATCACGCCGAGACAAACCACCAATAAGAACGACTCTACATCGAATCTACATTCGACTCTACAACCGTCTTGTAAGTGTCAACGAATTTAGAGGAGGAAAATTGGTTGCTCATTGACATTATGCTGATACCATTCATCACCATGCGTGTTAGATGCGGTGCGCGCATTTCTCCACATGCTGCAGGCTTCAGGAAGTGGGTAAAGGGGCTGCTGCCAAAAAAGGGCTAGTCCCGTTTGACATATGACACGCACTACGGACGAAAACCCCGACCGAGGCCGGTTATGTGACAGTGTCAGGGAACATGCTGATCGCGTCGATTACCGAAAGATCGCGTTCACTAGGAGCACACTGGGCAGTGTGGCGGAACCGGGCGCTTTGTAACCGAACCCTCTTGTCATCTTCCCGCTTCTCGGTGTCTCCCTCTCTGCCTTTCCGCTTGCTCGGTACTGTTTTAATTTTTCCTTCTCCCGAGGATCGGTTGCCTTTTTTTCTCCGTAGCAGCTTTAACGAGCCGCCGGAGGAGCCTTAAAACCGATGACCGATGACAGGCAAGCAAACGAGACGACATCGTCAAGGCAGCAGGGGAAGCAAAAACAAAAAAAAAATACACAGCGGCAAGTGTGTGCTGTGCGCGGGTGTCAGTTTCGGGGTTAGTTCCTATTTCGCTGCCCCTCGGTTGCCCGCCCGCGATCCTTCCATTCTACATAGCTCCGCTAACGCACAAGGCAAGGGCGCGCGCGAGCGCACCCGCACCGACATTGTCGCATCGGGAAACAGGGAAAAACTAAAACAACAAATGAGCTTCAAATGGTGCTCATGGTCGCCGTTGCGCGGTCCGGAACAAACGTTTGTCAGGGCGCGGGGGGACCTTCAGGTTCCTCCGGCGGGATGTGTCAAACCGGGCGATGATGGATGTCCGTGAAGGGATGTCCTTTCCACATGTCCTCGCCACGATTTTGCAGCAGTCAAACACCGCACCCTTCAGCCCATCTCCCTTTCGGTTGCTGGTGTTTTAATTTTTGGGACCTTCCCTTTTGGGAATTCAACTTTTTTGTTTTGTGGCGGCTAGGAGTGTTGGCTGCCGTGACACGCACGCCGGCTTGTCGAGATCTGCCTTTCCTTTGTTTTCTCCATAATCGTCTCTTTCGAAACATGTGTGGCAGAGTTTTGGGCGACTTTTCTGTTTCTTGCTTCACGCCTTCCCCCCGCTCTCGTTCGCAGCCGCTGCCCCGAGCCCGATCGGTCTGTCGGGTGCGTGAAAAAGCGTGTGTGAGGTCGTTCCTGCGCTTTGAGACCAGCGACAACGAAGCAATGAGCGAGGCAACAGCAAAAATGCAACCCTCTAATACGGACCTCATGCTCGTAAAGATCGTGCAAAAAACAACAGAAAAAAACGAGTCCCCGATGTGCAATGATCCGGCCCGACTTTTGTCTTTTCACCAAGTGCACCACTATGGCATCGCATTCCATACGCACTGCATTACTGCTCGCTCGTATTTTCCAGCGTGCATTTTCCGTCCCCTGGATGGCGCGCAGCCGAACTGGCGGCGTGTTTTAGCAAACAACAAAGCAACCTCGCTCATCAACGGGCGCACACACACTCGCACAGAAATACACAGCCCGTCGGTACGGTTTTAAGTACATTTTCGGCTAAGCCGTTGGCCCGAAACTCCCGACAGCCTTAACCGGCTGGGAAGAGAAGGAATCGCAACGGCCGCCACAGGCCAGGGCAGACGTTTTTTTTGCGTGCATGTAAAAGCGGATCATAGAGGCCCACAGTCCTCTCTTCCCTTTTTTACCTTTCCTTTCCTCTCTCTCGCTCTCCATCGTGAAGCTGACGAGGCTTTCGGGGATTGCGTTTTGAAGGAGTAACATACACACACAAAAAAAAAAACGCTCACAAAACACACATTAGACGCTTGCCGGTGCATGCCGGCGGTATCGCGATCTTCGTCGCGGATTTTTTTGTTTGCTTGCTGCTTTCTGCCAGCCCATAATTGCGTGACTGGCTTTTGTGTGTGTGTGTGTGTGTGCCGAGAGCTGCCTTTTGTCCCAACGTTGGCAACAATCGGCCACAACAACAGCAGCGGCAGCAAAATAAAAAAGCGGCAAGATTACTTCGGTTTGGGAAATGTAATTTTCCCCGTTGCTTGTAGCGGCCAATGGCATCCACACATCAGAGACGATCGCCCGTCACCACCTCGGCAGGATTAGGATTGTGTGTATCGCTGCGTGTGCATGTTGTGCGTTGAAGGAATTAAAACACGGCGCACAGGGACTCCCAGGGACTGTGCTGACATTCTCTGCCCGCCACGGAGCGAAAGCGTGAATGCATGTCCGGTTCTAGTCCAGAGCAATCCTAGCACGGGAAGAGCTGTTTTAATGGTTTCATGATTAATTATAGAGAAAAAAATGTTAATTTACTTAATTTTTAGGATTTATTAGCAAGTCAAATGCAGCATAGCGTGCCTTACTAAGCTGTTGCTTCTCATCTTGAAAAAAGGTTGGGCAATGCCTTTTATTTCTTTCTGATTGTATTGTTTGCTTTATATCCTTTTTCGAGCGACTGGGATAGTTTAACAAAATATTTTTCTTAACCTTTTGACTTATTTTTTTTATTATTTCTCCGCAAAGGCACTAATGAATGAGACAAGGGGATAATTATTCCACTACAAGCTTGAAAAGAAAATGTATATATGAATAAAATTTACGTACGTATTTCGATTTTTAAAGAGGCCTGCCCTGGTTTACTTATCGTTTGATGGAATAGTTTTAAATTCTACGTGCGTTATAGACAAAATGGTTCGATTAAATTGATTAGTGTGAGTTTTTGAAAAATTATTTACAAGGCATCCTTGTTCGATTAAATTGACAGTTTCTAGGATATAAAAAAATCGTTTTTTGTACTATTGAAATGCATAATCCTACTATGAAGTGTAAACATACAGGAAATCTTAAAAGCAAAGAATCATATTCCACCGTGTCGGTGTTATTTGCTATGGAAAAAAGTACCATGTTTGAGCGTATACAAAGACCTCTCAGATTTTTCTTTCATGCATTTTGGAAAAAAATGTTTTAATTTAACATTTACTCATATTTGCAAAATCTCATTGCTGTAATGCAAAGTAGGTATTATTATTTGTAAAATTGTTGCCATTTTCAATCCACTTTAATTTACTTAATTGTTTTTGAGTTTTTGAGAATCGTTCTTACACGTGAACAAACGAAAATTAATTTATTTTATCGCTATTTTTATGTTGTAAATAATATCATTCCGCATCGATGAACAAAAGAATATCGATGCACCAGACGTTTCGTAGGTTTTTTCTTCCTATTGTTTTGGATGGCACGGCAACCTTAAGGGCCAGGGTCAAGAAGTACCAAAGCACTGATGTGCTTTTCACTGTGACTTACTGTTAACCCACTAACAGGGTACAGTCAATGCTACTTATACTTATAGCTCAGTTATAGGTTTATTCATTAAAAATGGAAAGGAAAGGTTTATTCAAACTGTTGTTTATTTTCTGTTGTCAGTAAAGTTGTTTTCTTTTTCAATCTACACTTTTCATATAGCAAGCAAATTATGCGCATTACACGAATCCTCTTTTCCATTAGAAATAAAGTGTTAATATGTTAGACTGGACTGCTGCCTAGGAGGAGGAGCCCATAAACAATAATAATAAATTGATATTTATACGGAATTGTAAAGCCTGTTTTTTTGTCTCACAAACCCGACGCTTTCTAGTAAACAAAAAAAAAATGCAATTTATATTATTATAAAATGGTTAGTTGCCTAAAGTATTGATTAACCTAATCATTATTACAGGTAGAAAAAGAAAGCACACATTTGAGCTATTTCACAGTCAGAGAACTTTTCTCACGATTCATTCATATACTTATTGAATTTATTGTAACTGTGTTAACCGCTAATTAATTTAATGAAAGTTTGTAAAATAATATTTGTTTGCTAAGAGATGGTAATTAACATGCATCTATAGTTTTCAAAAAATATCATTATGTTTATCATTTTTGTAATTTGTCTATTTAGATAAGGATAAGCGTAATATCTAAAATCACGTTAAGGCTATCATTGTGACACGAAGTGTATTTGTCTGTTATGGAAAGTTGTCTAGTTTTTTCAAAATAAATTAAATCAATATTCAGATGGTTAGTACCTAGTGTGCGTGTATAGACAGGCATAGTAGCTAGTGCGGTACTGTAGGTATTCTTGAGCCGATTTAGCAACGTCTACATATCAAGAGGTATAAATTATTGCAGCGTCAACTTAACAGCACAATCAAACACGACGGGATGGGGATCCATTTCGGTGGATGCCCTTCTACCCGCAACCCTGGCCAAGGGTGGACCAGCATTGCCCCTTGCTAAAGCAAGGTCTGCATCTTGCACCCCCTGCCCCAAAACTCCCCCCTCCCATCGTTTACTTGTTTGGATTGATCGGTTTGTTGTTGGTCGCGATGTTGGTTCAAGTAGCGCCGGCAAAGGCCACTGAAACGGTCAAGATGGGGAGCGAGAGAGAGAGAGAGAGAGAGAGGGAGAGAGAGAGAAAAACAGGGCCTCCATTTCCTGCGCCGACCGCAACCGGACATGGCAGCACAATATTTGCCAAGCCATTCAGCAGCGCCAACAGCGAAAACCGAGGTAGAAAAAAGGGTCGGAAAAAGTGTGGCCGCAGAACGCGCAGAAGGAGCTGCCAGCCGCGTGTTGGCTTAACGCAATGCGCAGCCACTTAGGGCGGTGGGACGCTAGCCACTTGAACACCTTCCGCGCGGACGCCGAAGACAACGGCGACCACGGAAGGATGGACGGCGTCCGGAACTGGCCACTCGATCGAGCGGTTGCGGCGAGGCCGCCAGTCCCGGTCGGTGCACCACTCCCTGCCGGCCGCTGGGCGGGAACACGCATGTTGACACGCGGATGCATCTTAATGGCGAGAGGAGCAGAGAAGGCACCGATTAAAAACGGCGCAACGAAACCCACTTGACACTATTGGGGAATACGCTGGGCAGCTCTGAACAAACAGTGGCGAGCGTGGGGAGAGCGGCCGGGCCGGGGTAGATGGCGCCACTGGCCCGGGAGGATAAAGGGCATCAAAGGCTCTCCCCCAAAAGGCCTCCCAATCTGAATGCTGTTTGCTTTTCGGTGTCACCTATCATGATGCTTTACTATTAAACAATCTTCCTGCAAAGAACAAAATGGAAACTTCAAACATGCAAACGATTGCAAAAGGTAGTTTATATAATATTGACCATCATTGAGCGCACGACAACCCGTCCCACAAGACGGCGAAACAAAGTTCCCTAAATGTCGCACCACGGAGCACAACAAAACTCGCGTTTGAATAAGTCAAAACGTGATGAATGGTCAAATTTTGCGATCGAATCGGGTATGGAGAGCGTATGGAAGGTGAAACACAGCAGAGGACCTCGGTTCGGTGGGATGACTTTTCGACGGTTCGTCGTAAAAACTTGCCAACCGTGCCCTCCGCCGCTGCCGCTTTTGGAATGGTTTTTGTTATGTTTTTCTTTTTTTCCGTTGGCGCTAGGGAAGTGAGAATTTTCACTGAGCTTTTCCGTCAAAAAATCATTGTTCGCACGCTATGCGGGTGTTCACACCGATTGATGTGGAGAGAGAGAGCGAGAGAGAGCCTTCAATGTGTCTCTTCAATGTGTAGTTTAGGATGATATATTTTTATGGTTTTAAATATTGTGCTAAGAAGTACATCAAGCGTTCAACTAGGAAGTTTTGATTTTGTGTGTGAAAGTTAGTATTTTTCTAAAACACAGCATTCACTAGCAATTTCTTATAAACATTACAACAAGTCAGTGAATAGTTTGGAAGATACAAAAAACCCCTTTTTCCTCAAATGAATGTTTTATTTAGTTGGGTCATTATAGGTTGTACGCCTAGTTCATAGATTAAAAATAAACTAACATACCCTTAGTAACTCTAAAAAGGAGAGATAAGCTTTTAATTTCCTAATAGTAGTAAGTAGTAGGAAAATTATCGAATCAGTGGTAAAAGGTTAGATTTTAGCAAAATTTTGGCTAAATTCCATTGCCTTTTTTTATAAAAACAATATATTTCAGCCTAATACATATAATATAACATTAACACTAAAAAAAGCAACTACCTAACGCTCTGTTAAAGTAAATAGTATCCTAAAGTTTCTTCATCCATATTTAATGTACCTTTTTCATTGACAATCAGTCGCACGTAGTTTATAAATGATTTTAGAATGATAAGTTTTTGTCTTTGCGTAAAGTTGTTTAGTTCTGGCCTTAACATATTTTCATACCTTATAAATGGTATTTTTTTAGCAAGGATTCTATGTAGCATTTTGTACAGATTATTAACTCGTTTACATAATACTAACTTATGTTTAAGGGTTTCTGTCTTCCCGCAAAATTCGCAATTAGGTGAGGCTACCATCTTCCATTCGAACAATTTTTCTTTATATATTATTTTTATTATTTAATAGTTCAAAGAAAAGGCTTCGGTCATTTGAGCTCAGCTTCAAATTACTTATGTTTTTCCAGATGATTGCCTAGGTTACCGCTGATGTGAATGTACTTTTACTTAGTGTAAAATTTCTTAAAGATTTCATCGTTGGTAATGATGTTTTTAAGTAGAAATACCTTCTCTGTGCGCCTTGACCTTGCCGTTACAAGTGAATAAAAAACCCTTCTCTGCGGCAAATCGAATAGAATGGAGTTGCTAGTGGTTTTGTAAGATAAATGGACTCTTTCTGTGATAACAAATCGAATTTCCGCGTGCATTTAGGCCTTTTCTACACGTATCTGGTTGAAACAGCTACAATTGGGAGGAATTTTTTTAACAGTACGCATCAATTTTAGATTTCGATTCGACCAATTTTCGATTCTAAGTCGTGTAGTTTTGTCCTTTAAGTATCTATTTTTGACACGAAAAGTAAAACCAGATCATTTTAGGAGAATTCATTTATTTTAGAGGATTAATGGCACATAATGGGGAAGTGTAATTGGGCCAAGCAATATACTTAGGTGCAGAAAAATAAAAGTAATATGTTGTTTCATGAACATTTTAAAATAAATTATAAGAATACCGGAATATAGAGCAAAAATCTGAATGATAAGAGCAAATATCATGATCGGTTTTGTCAAAATTATTTTCTACATTTATTTATTCGCTTACCGTGTCACTGGCATGAATAAATTATCATAGATCAGTACTGCACTAAACAATTAAATTTTATCATATTCAATAGACATCTTTTAATTAAATTATTATCTTTTATTCGGTAGTAACGGCCGTTTTGGTTAATTTTAATTAAATTATAAGATGCATACATAAGATTTGTTTAAATTTGAAATGTAAATAATTTGCATTAATTTAATTGATGCGAACGAGATGTATTGATATTTTCTTTACTTTAAATATTCAATAGAACGACTGCCACTTTATTTCCATCTTCTCCTGTAGTTATCGCGAAAACCCAGTTTTAGCTTTGAAATATTTTCACACAGCATTTAACTATGTCTCTAAGTGTTCTGTTTCTGTTTCAAAATGGCACCTTTCGAGACTATAAGTACTGACTCTATAAAACATTACGAAAAAAACCCTTTTCAACTGTTCCTTGCTATAACTATCTCATACAGTCTTATATCTTATAACTCACATTTCATTCAGTTGTAAAGTACATTAAACGGCTCAAATTATCGTAACCCACACGTTAAATTTTGCTTTACCGCAGTTCAGTAAAATTCTATTGATTTTTTTTTCAGCTGAAACTTCAGTAAACGTTTCAGTTAAAATGTTTTTACTGCAACATTCAGCAAAGTCGTAAGTGGCAGCTTGTTTACTGAAAGTGTGGCAAAGCGTGTACTGACTATTCAGTAAAGCATTGCTTGTCAAAAATGTCAGTTTGATTGCTGAATTTTCATTAAAAGCATATCGGTTTACTGCAACATCAGTAAATAGTTTGAATATTTTTTTTTTACTGAAAAGACAGCATGTTTTATTACTGTAGTACAGTGTAATTAAAAGGCAGCATCATTTGTTAAAATAAAATTTATTTGAAAAAAATGTTTAGCACTATAATATTTTACCATTTCAAAACTTCACCATTTTACCATTTTTACGCCTCAAAAATGGCGACGGTAATATTTTGTTTTTTGTTGCGGAATTCCTGTAGTTTTTATCCAATCTTCCTGGAGCCTGCTTCGATGGCACAACAAATGTCAAAATTAAGCTACGGTGCTGCCACTGAGTTTTGGATTATTTTACTGCATTTTCAGTCAAAATAGCTGAATTTCGGTGAAATGTGTGAAATATGTAAATAATTGATGATCTTCAGCAACAACCGAATTACTGAAAGGTATCCAGTAAATTCGTTAACTGTAAAAAAAGTTATATTAAAACTGAAAATTAGCAAAACAGATCCATTACTGAACAGTTTTAAGTAAAATAAATTACTGAAAAAAACCTAGATGATTTGCTGTGCAGTTAGTCTAAATGATTTTTTAACATGAATTTCTCAAAGACAGTTTTTCGTCAAACACTGTTGAAAACATTTTTACCCTTCCGTCAATTAACCAAGATCTGGTCCAAGATCAGTTTGATTAACAATGTGCTTCAATTTTTTATTCGATAGTAACGGCCGCATTGCTATTATGCCAACTGAAACGTTAATAATAACAATCGTTTTAATAAATAACAATCATTTTTTTTAATACGATTAAAAATAAGCACCCTCTAATTATGGTTTTTATGCCATGGAAAATGAGGTGAAAATGTCAAACTCGTTAATTTAGCCTGTTCTCTACTGCCTTATTATTTCATTTAAGGTTAACGCGATTTTTTATAACTAAAATAAGCCAAAATAAAAATTGATTCGTTTTGATTAAGAGCATATTTTATATTTATATTACTATATAAAATAAATATAAATATACAACTCTGGTGCATAACTCTGGTGCTCAGAAACGTGTAAAGTAAACTTTTGCTTTGGCATTTAAACAGATAGATAGGTTGATTATGTGTGGGCTGTTTAAATATTTTGGATTATCTTCCGAGTTTGAAAATAAAGTTAAAAGGACATAATCTACTCAATCGCAATCACAGTAAAACTAACACAAATATGGCCAAGCTCAATATGCATTGATTATGTTTTTGGGAGAGTGAAACCGCATTTAACATTTAAATATATTTTATCCTCTCAAAATAACACATTACTATTCTATGTTTTTTTTTTATTACAAAATGTTGTTTTTTTCTTCAGTGGTAACTGCCAGGCCGTATTACTTTATTACAAAATGTTATAACAAAACATATTTTTCTGACTCTGATATTTCTGGTATTTATAGTAGCTCTTGGCTTTGTGTTAGTAACGTACCTAAGGCTTTTAGATCACTTGCAATCTGTTTGTTTTGGCTGAGGATATTTGAACCTCCGGAAAATCCTCCCCGAGAGATCTTGCGGAAGGTGCCCGTGGAAACATCCGTTGTAGTATGTTCAACACTGCATTAGACGAGGTGCTCCATCTCCGCATGCCAATTTAGCTCGCTTTCCTCCATTTTGTAGCTGTTTCACTCTTGTTGATTGGCGTTGATTAGACGGGAACACTATTGAATAAACAAATATTACCATGTGCATTTGTTTAATTTTTGATCGTGTTCTCAACATTAGATGTTTAGTTCAGTTAATCGCCTACGCCGCGTAGTACCTATGCAATTTACAGCAGGTAAGTAATTTATTTCTTTGGTAAGATACAATTTTAACTGTTTATTGAATTACGGCAGACGAGAAAGTGCAGTAGTAGATTATTTTTGTAAAAAACAAACACAAAAAAATCGATTCAGACATAAAGCTGCATTGTAATATGTTTGTCAGAACCTGAGCGAACAGTTCCTTGTTCAAGCGATATATTTAGGCTCCACTTTAACGAATAACCAGCAAATGATGTTTTTTGTTCATTTTTACAGACACTTTGGCCGTCTGGCTAACATTCGCCGCTTATTAAAAACATACTTCCAATCTCACTAATCTTCCTGTTCTGAAAGCATTTCCTCCTAGTACATCTAACATTATCCCGGCCATTACCGGTTAGCTACAAATGAGAGATGTGCTTTAAATGTTTCCCTCAGAGTTTGTCTCCTTCTCACAAAATATTTTATTCGTGAATGTATGTAACATAATATAACACAGTTATATATTAACACATATACAGTTATAGAATAAACAATAAAAAAACTCAATGTTGAAAGAAAACTTGAGACATGGGAATGTTGTATACAAAGCAAAGGTTTGCCGATCTTCCGTGTTCATTCGAACGAATTTAATTTACTAATAAACATGGTTCAATTCTTTCAGCGCTCCTTACCAAACAAATCGCTTTAACCAAAATGTTAAATTCAAAACTTTGTGTATTTCTTTTTTATTTTACATACAACAACAAACAAAGCTAACAGAGAGTGAATAAACACGTATCAAAAAGCGCTCCAGCATGGATTCTCGACACTTCCAGGGAAGGAGATGAAATATACGTATTTTTCCAGAAAATCCGTGCGGCTCTTCCCAATTTTTATGATTGATTGCTGAAAAATGCTTCTTACATAGTGGAAAAAGGATTTATGATTGCATAAAAATGTTAAAACAATTAAATAAATCGTCTGAAAAGCATTTGGAAGGCGCTTCTGAAAATTGATATGTTTTAATTATTTAGTTTTGAAAATTGTCCATAAAAGGGCCGTATTATCTACCAATGACTTAACTAGACTGGCAGCACCGCAAAACGCTTTAATTGTGTGTTCCTTTCCCGTCCGTGCCGCGCAAACATTCGGAAATTGACTAAACGTCATAAACGTCGTCTTAACCACCCCCCCACCTCCGCCCGCCCTGATGATAAGGATGACATCAGGCAGGAATACCGCCGGGGATCCTTCAAACAGCGAACAAACTCACACACACACACACACACACACACACAATGGCCGAATCCGTTTCTCCGGCGATGTCCTTTCCGCATCTTACTTCTCCGCTTTTGTGACGATCCCTGGGCAGCGTCCGGGATACGCTCCGTTCCGCTCGTGCCGCTCAACGATTGGAAAATTGAGTGTGTAATTCGTGTCTGCGCCGTGTCACGCCGTGCCTGCCCCGCTCCCCGTTGCCCTGGGCCCTGTTGCCCGCGTTGCACGGCTGAGCGACGAAAAGGGACCGGGCGGGCAGGCACAATGGCTAAACGAGGCGAAACGCTGGTGACAGCCACAATAATAGAGTCACCACGGTCCGGTGCAGGTACAGGGGAAAAGGGAGTGGAAGGAAGGTGGCTGGTTTGTTGCCGCCGCTCTTCTTTCCCCCCCCTCGCTCGGCCGGCTCGCACGAGAGGAAGAAGAAGGAAGAAAAAATGCGGTAAGAAGTGATTGAATTCGCTGATCGTCCGTTGTCTGTCGATCTGTGAAGCTGTGGACGTGTGTGTGTGTGGTGGTGTGCGGTTTTTATGCGGAAAATGCGCCCGAATTACCGTCCGTCGCATAAACGGAGCCCACACAAGAGATAGCCCGGCAGCCTGCGAAGGAAACGAACGTCACGAGCGCGCGAACTGTCAGCCGCACACACCGTCACACCGTGACGTGACAGGACGAGCCTATATGCACACCGAGATGTACATCCGGCTGTGTGTATCTGTGTGCAACTACGCGCTTAAAAGCGTTGCGTTTCGTTGCGCACCGCAGGCTGTTCCGGGGTGAAGGTCGCCATCATATTGCCCGTCAGGCCCGGGAATGTAACGCCACGGCCAACAAAAAAAAACAAAAAGGGAAACCCAAGGGACTGTAGCCTCGAAAGGGTGGAAAAAGCGAACGGCACGGTGGAAAACGGGGGGGACTGGAAGGGCGCATCACAGGGCGATGCGGTTTTGTGCATTGATGTGTATCTCGTCCCGCCGTCCCCTCCTGCCGAACCCCTAGCCGCTTCCCGCTTCACGACGAACAAAAAGAAACTCATTTAAAAATGTGTTTAAAACGTGTCAGCAGCGAGGGAAAACGAAAGCTAAAGCACTGCAAACTGCTCGCGCTCAGGGGAAACAAATGCAGCCGGAAGACCAGGAAAAGGCATGGCGGTCCCAGCGCGGGTCCCTAAAAGCGGAGGAACAAAACAGAACACGCAGATTAACGGCGGCACCGCGGACCAAGAACTGGGGAAGCGGATGGCAGGAAAGCAAAAACTCTACAGCTGCAAAGCCCGAAACAAGTTGTCAATAAAATGGGCTTTCAAACGGGGAGAGGGGGGGAGGGGCGGGATACGGGAAATTGTGTGTGAAAAACTCGGAACCACACACGGACACACACACACTCGCTGACTTTTCCGTTTCCCAGTCGGCAAGGAGAAGGAGGAGGAGGAGGAGGAGGAGGAGGAGGAAGGGCGTTGTGCGTCAGGTACGCACCATTAGCCGGGCGGGAAAGCGACGGAGGGATGCGCACACTTTCATCGGCCGATAAAAATAAAAAATGGATGGCCAAACCCGGCACGGCACAGCGTGTCGGTCTGCTCGCACCGACAGGGACCGACAACGATGCGCAGCATCCCATTCGCAAAACGGGTGCTGCTGGCTCCGCCCACTTTCCGCCGAATGAACCACCCCGACCGCAATTCATTCTCGCCCGGTCGCACGGGCACGATCGTTCATTTTCTGGGTAGGGAAAGGTTCATTCGGGCGCAGTAGGTGCAGAGCGGCCAGATTAGTTTACTTCGTTATCGGTAGCAACTCAACAATGTTACTAAGCGCTTAACAGTACTAGAGAGGAGTGCGCATGGAAGGGAGGTTGGGGTGGAGGGGGGAGGTCTACGGTTGTTGAATTAAAGAGTGCCACTTTGTAACGGGAAACCCCTTTAGGTCTTCTACCGAAAAAAATCCAGCTTTTTCACAAGACTAAGACAAAAATGAAGGCAATCAAACGTAAATAAATGAATTCTTACTGTACAGGCCACAAAGTTGTACAAAGTTTTCAGCGGCAAGTCAGGGGGGATCTACGGTAAACTTCATGTCACAATGTTTTCAACTCATCGAGCTTACTGCTCAGCACTTAATCATTGCACAGACGAAACGACAAAGATAACATGTAGCTAAACATAAAAGCACACGAAAAAAGCCGGTTTATTAACGAATAATGTAATTGTTTCAACTGCTTTTTTTAGAAAAAATCGCGAATGCAAACTATTTCGATAGCCAAAATATGAATACGGCAATCAACAACACTTTGTTTTAAATATTTAAGCGTTTTGTGTTTTCGTTTCGAGTTTTCGGATCATGTGACCGTATCCTTACGATTCTTAAGGCCGGGTGACGTTGGGCGTAAATTAAGGAAAACTAAAAAAATACTACGACTTGTTTTGCGCTCAATTGCAACACAATCGAGGCACGGCTAGTGCTCGTAGCAAAAACTCGATTTTAGAACTAATAAAATGTCTATTAATAATCTATAAATAAACTCAAATAACCTGATTTTTATCTATTTTTCCTATAATGAAAATATCGTTCCGTCGTATCGGAATCGTCTAACAACGATTTTGACATTTATCGCCCAACTTTCAGCAACCGACAGTATGAACAAGATTTGAGCGTAAATCTTATGCAAATCCAGCACTAAAAAAATAACACAAACTGAAGCTCTACACTAAAAGGGAGCATAACATACAGCAAGCAAAGCGTTAATATGGACTAAAATAAAAAGATTGTGGGATGAAATATATTATTTGAATCCTTTTAAGGTTTAGTTTGGTTTTAAAAATAAAGGAGCAGAAAAAAAATTGCTTTTCTTTAAGCGTATTTAAGTATCATCGTATCCAACCGAATAGCTGTGAGACAAACATTGCGGATTTTAAACAAGTTTGCTGCTGTGAATGTAACATTCACTAAAAACTCATCCCTCTTATTGGCAAAAGCAGAACAAAACCAAACGCTACCAAATAAAAACGCTAAAAAATCGACAGCATTTTTAGCAAAAATCAAGATTACATTTTTGTTTTGCTCTTTTTTCTCTTCGCTGGCTTTTGCGGTTCGTCGCATTACAACGCATTTCGTCGGTGGCAAAAAAGTGCTTACATTTTACGGGAAACCGATAAAAATAAGGCATACGTTTTCGGCATGCAGTAACGAGCTTTTCATTCCAGTTTACCAACATGCAAAATCTGTAGCTTAAGCGCGATTCATCTGTGCATCGGCACGGCACACAGCTAAGTCGCTACTTCTGGCCACTTTGAGTAGGTGCACCGCGGACTCGATGCGGATTCGCGATGAAGGTGTTCATCCATCCCGCTCGGTGGAACTGCCGGCGAATGAACGCGCGCGCGCGCGTTGCACATGGCGCGCGAGCTGTGGTGTTGCGCGATAACCACGCCCCCTTTTGCCCGATGCCCGAGTCCGCCGCATTCATCCCGGAATGAACACACCCGGCTAGCCGGGCAGGGCGCTGCAATCAGCGGGCGATGAACGCGCGCGTGCAGGATCGGGCCCCGGCCAGCGGCACAGTTCTCGTTCTACCGCTGGCTAGTGAGTACGGTTGCGTGCAGCGCGCGTCGTGTGTGCAGAGAGCAGTGCGTATATATGTACAGTAGCGAGAGGATCCCGCGACAGCAAGAAGAAAAAACAAAAAACACACACACACCGAGTGGGTGTGCGTACTTGTGTGTGTGTGTGTGTGTGGCTGCTACTACTACTGGTGGTGTGTTGCCGCCGCTGCCGCCGCGCTTATAGTATCAGATTGGACTGTATCCCCCCTCAAAAAAAAAAGTGTTGTGGCTCAGGTTCAGGCTGACAGGATTTTGGGTAGCTCGCTTCGATCGGCAAGGATTTACGTGGGAGTGCGTGCGTGTGTGTGTGTGTGTGTGTGTGGGGGGAAGATTTGTGAGCGTGCAGTCTGTGGGGTCCGTCCATTTCCCGGCCCAGGTGTACGCTTCCGGCGGGAAGCAGCGCGTGCGAAAACATCCCGCGAAACCTGCTTGGCGGATCAATCGTCATCAGTCAACTCATTGCTCATCAACCATCAGCGCCCCCTGCATACGCGGGTCGGATTTAACAGCGCGGCTCGCTCTTCGAGGCAAACAGTACGAGACAGGCCTAGGCCAGTGCACGGACAGCAACCGAGCAGTGATAGTGCAGAACATATCCCGGTGGGACGCCTCGGACGTCCCTATGGCACGCTGTAGGTGAAAATCAGGAAGAGCTGAACCGCTCCTCCACCTAGGTTGGCGTACCCGTGCCTTAGCCGTGTGTGTTGCAGGTGGTTCGAACAGCTTACCGCAACAGCAGCGCACCTGACCCGACAGTACAAAACCATCTGGCAGCGAGAAAACCACCAAATGAATAGGCACTAGACTACCTCACTTAGCTAGACAGTGGTAACCAGCTGGCAGAAAGGGGTTTCTCCCTTTTTTGGACCTCAACATTCAAGCTCGCGCTAGAAGCGAAGGACGTGCTCCTCCGGAGGTGGTTGGTGTTTGGGGCGCGCGCATCCTTTCGTGAAGCGAGAGAGCCTTTTACTGGTGTAGTGCGTGTGCGGGTTTGTTTGTGTGTGGGGCTGTGTGTTTTGTATGTGTGCTTAAATAAGCGAAAATAAAAAAATTAAAAAAGGATCCTCGGCGGCGAGCCATTCCGGGCGTGTTGGGTAAGGAGGTCCGGTACAGGTGGGTGGAGCCCTTGTAGAGCTCCCCTTCACCACCCTCCCTTCCTCCCTTCTTCCTCCCGTGCTGTTCCTTCTTCAATCAAGGCTCGGAAGTCGGAAGTGTGCGAGCGGTGTTTTTTTTTGCGGTTCGGCTCACGCCCTTCCCGCACACCAAACGGGCCAGCTCATCCGCAGCAGCCAGCACTGGAGTGTCCGCGTGCATCAACTATCAACGCTTGACTCAGCTATCAAAACGGGCGGCGCGCTGGACAACACATACGAAATCATGGAGCCAGGTAAGTCGGCACGGCACAGCATTGCTGCAAAGGATTTTAAAATAACGCAGAGCTTACAATTCATTCAAAAGAATCAAATACGAACTTTAAAGCCAGAATACCCGGTCCAATACACTTTTCGGTCTGCCTGACAGTTACGAAAACGAGGTTCCATTTTTTAGTACCTCCCAACCAAACGGGGCTTAAAAGAATGGTTTTGGATCGATTTTTTCCACATCCTTTTTGTTTTGCTTAAACAGTGTGCTTTTTTGTGTGTGTGTACAAAGGAGCCCCAAAAACAGGGGCAAAGGATCGGGAAGTGCAAAATCTTACCGCTCCCCTCCCTTTGTGACGGAAAAATCGATAAAACCCATTTCGAGCGGACCGTTTACCCGCTGGCCACGGTGGTCGTCGGTGCTGCCCTGGTGCAAACTCCAACCTCCGGGCGTGTGTTTGTGTGTGAAAAAGTGAAAGTGAAATAGATTTAAAGCAGCGAAGCGCGAACACACACACAGACGTACAGCAATCGTCCTATTTTTGCGCGAACTCACCGGGGGGGGGGGGGGGGACCCGGAAAGCCGGAAGTGATCCTGCTCCTCTCCTTTACTGTTTTTCGAGTTTTCCACTGGAGTTTGGAGTCTGCGCATTCGTTGGATGGTGGTAGTTCCTTTGGGGCGGAGGAGACTAGCGCGGGGTAGTGGAGTAAAATTCGTTCAAGCGAGAGGCAATTGGGGAGCATGGAATTGAGGGTGGAAAAAAAATGCTGTTATTATGATGGATGGCATCTCAGCGCGGCGGCAGAGGTCGGAGAAATTGGGGACGGGTTTGGGCGGGTGGAAGTCATTCCAGGCGACCCAAAAACCCAGTGCTGTTAATACTAAGCCCTTCCCACCCCCTCCCAATGGATTTGCTGAGAGCATCTGCTTAGAGAGCTTTTTTGGAGGTGCTAGAAACTGCTGACGAAAACACGCTAGACTAGTTAGGACGCTAGAAGCGAAGGACACGTTTGCCGAAGCGTTTGATTTTGATTTTGACGGAACACTTCTACAAACACACACACACACACACAGGCAGACAGACAGGGGAAGCAAATAACCTGATCTCAGGTTTTTGTGTTGCCCTGCCGCCCGGGATATATGTTTAGGACTGTGGACGAGAACAACACAAAATCAAAGAAAGGCACCGAAGAGCCGAAAACCCCTATAAAAGCCAAACACCGGGAGCGCACCAAACTGCTGCTGCTTTTTTTTTCTTCCCCGTCCCTGGAACTTCTTGTCCCACCGAAAAACCACTGGACGGCGGCGACGGTGGTGGTGGTGGTGTGGCACGAGGACGAAAAAATTTGTTAATTTGTTCATGCCGCGGTGGCGGTTGGCTACCGGCGATGAGCTACCGGAGCCCCGAGGAAAAGGGAAAAGGGAACTAACCCCCGAAAGCAAACCGCGGACATACACACGCCGCCAGTTCAGGGGCCAAAAAAAAAAACGGACGAGAAGAGCAAATGGAAAAGCCTAGGAGGTCCCTGATGTTCTCCGTTCTGTTTGTCTCCGTTTGTGGAGGGAGCTCCGGGCCCGTACGGGTGTTTGCCGCTGGATCTGGCTGGCAGGCAGTCAGCGATGCCTTCGTTCCGTGACTGTTCCACACCGTCTCACCGTCGCTCTTTGCGTTTGCGTTTGTGTGTGTGTATGTGTGTGTGAACGGTACGATTAGCGCACGTTAATCGCTTCCGAGTTCCGAACGGTGTCTGCCACCTTCTTTTCAGTTTTTTTTTTATTCCAGTTCCAAAATATGAAATTCAATGCTTCTACGACGGAGCTAGAAGCTCAGCTCCTGAAGGCTGAAGAGATGCGGAGTGGCACTATGGGAGAGATGCCATGCCTTGAGCGGAGATAAACTGGCAATGCAAATAAAAACGAAACCCGTGAAAAATACAGCATTGTTCAATGGTTCAAACGAGACGAGTCACTCTTAACACAAACGTAGCAGGTGACAGCACAACCTCCACAATATGATACAGCAGTTTCAGTGTCAATCATTACCTCGCAGATTACCTCGCTACAAGTTTGATATTATTATCTACTTTAATTGTGCTATCAACTACGACGATTGTCTTATTTACCTACCTTTTTTGAAATAAATAAAAAAACGCCTCGTTTACATATAAAATAAATCGACCTAACTCATCGTTGATAATCTATTCGCACTAGTGACGTAGCCGTTTAGTGAATGCAGTGTTTAGCACCATTTCTTTGCTAGCCGGTGCGCCGCGCGACCAAGCGATAAAGCATCCAGCTTGCGCCGCAGCCCGTTTGCTGCTTGTGTTCGTTTGTGTTTAACGAGTTCCGTTGCCGCGGAATTTACAATCATCTGGCGGATCAATCGTTTCCGCGGCCCGGAACCGCCCAGCCCCAGGATGTGGCTAATATAGCGTAGCCCGGTGCGGACATGCGGTGCTTGTGCAAACAAGTGTAAAATGTTTTGCTGTCACCGGAGAAAACGGCTACTGTCGCGGGTCAGCATCACAATTTCGCGGGTATACTGTGTAGTGTACAGCACACGTAGGTACGCTACTAGCGTGTCGTTTCGATTCAACGTGATGTTTGCGCGGTTTTACTGCAAGAAGTTAGTCACGCCGCGGGTGATGTGATTATTTTCGTTCTACAATCTACAACTGCTTTTTGACTATCGTTGGGACGAAGTAGCAATAAGGCCTGGTTGGCGGGGAATGTCAAAAAAATCCATTAGGACAACTTTTAAATGGAAATTGTTTTAAGATGAATTGTCACATCGTATCGACGTACTTTATTTTTTGTTCTGTTGCATGTGAAATATTTGTCAAAATAAGAGGAAAAAGCTTAATCGACATTGTATAGGTTATTTAAGCATTTAATGAGTTCTTTATTTTTTCTTTTCTTTATTTTAAACTTGCTCAATACAAATCTTTAATGACAGCAAAAACAAAAGAGAGAGAATTAAATAGTGAAAAGCTGTTATTTGACTGAATTGTTTTTTATTCCGCTAGAATTGTTTTTTTCACATTTGACATGCGATTATAGATATAGTTTTTAACACCAACTGTTTAAGAACATCCTCGTAAATAACCAATTTTTTGACTGAAAAGTCCCACCATCATACTGCCTCCAAGGATGAGCCCCATAGTGTGGTGCACAGTAGCACAGTGAGTGTGTTTGTGTCTCGCATTTCACATCGAAACTCAGCAGCAACAGCAGAAGAAGCAAACCGAGAGCAGTCGGGCAGGAGATGGGGCGCAGAGTTTTTTAGGGCAAGATTCAAGATTCAAGCGCTGCGCGGCGTGCTATATAGAATTACATTTGTTTTGATTGCATTTGCCGTCCCGTGCTGGACGTGGGCTAACCCCAAACCCCACCATACCCCACCCCGAAAAGAACGAGGAGAAACAAGCGACTGCGGACAACCTTTGTCGCCTGTCAGAAGCGATTTGAGATCATTGGGCGCGCTACCGTCGCGCCTTCGGATCCGTTTTTGGGGGTTTCTTCCTCCTGGGAAGTCTTCGGGGACGGCTATCGACGACGTGATGTAGATTGATGTTGATCCCCTTGGAGGACGGTTGCTCCCCGATTGCTGCTACTGTTTTGCCGGAGCTCAACTTCTTTCCTTACGGTTCAACCTTCTCGCTATCTGTCATGTCTAGACTACGGTACGTGGGACGTTGTAGCAGTTGTTCAATTAACTCTCAACTTGAATTCGTGCCTGGATCATCAAAGACAGTATGGCGCGCTCGCGTACTGATGACACCTTCACATCCAGACGACGGGCATCTTCAAGCCATCCACGCTTCTGCCTGTCTGATGCAGAATGGTAAGATAACACAGTGTGCCCAAAACCTTGAAATTAAGCGCTTCTGAACCCTCCGAATCCTGTCAGCGTATGTGCCAAGGGAACGGCACGATGCTGCCACTGGATGCATACTGCTAAGAACCTTTGGCTCGGAGGCCACTTCAAGTGCCGCGTTGCACCTGTACGGCCGAAAAAGCTTTCCCCAGACCAGGCAGTGCTGTGCATGCTGTGTGGCTCTTAAAACTATTATCGATTATCGACAATTAAGCCATTCATCGGTTAAGAGGGATGACGGCGCGCGGAACACTGGGAGTTATGCCCCTGTCGTTCCAGGGGCTCAAGTACCTGCCAGAATGCTCACAGGGCAAACGATTGGATAAGCAAATTTTTACATTCCAGCCAAAAACCGAGCACAATGAAAGGCGAAGAGATTGGAAAGAAGACGGCCGTTCCGTCCCCGGGGTCCCCTCGGAGCCGATCTCGAGTGGATGCAAAACAGTGATAATAGCTTTAAGTGTGTAGGCGCGCGCGTACGCGTGCACCCACACCCGCGATCCCTTACAAATCCGGAGCTTCGACCGTGCCGACCGGGTATAAATGCGTTATCCGGTTTTCTGTTTGCCGGCGGTCCGACGTCCGAACCTCCAGTTTTCTAGTGCGCTCCCTTTAAGCTGCTTTCTCGCTTTCGCTTCGCCCCGAAGATCTCTTTCTGTGTTGTGTTTAATATGTTTTGCGTGCTAAAGCGGTTACGGCGGGCCGAACCTTGCGGTCCTGCTCGCTGCGAGGACACCGGGAGGAATATAGCAGGGCCGAAAAGAGGTTTCGGTTTTTGCGGATTAGAAACTGATCTGCTCTGTGCCGGTACGCGGTACTCGAAAGCAAATGAGTAAAGCTGGGCTCGCTGGGCACAAAAGGGAAAAGGATATTAGCTCCGACGAACCCACAGCCCCTTTCTGGCGGAGGGTGGGCAAGGGGCCGGGGATGGAACAATTTTCAAGCCCAATGATCCGCACATCATAATCAAACAACACAAACCATCATAATCATTATCCTCTTCAAGCGCTTTCTTTCAATGAAGGACGATCCTCCTTTTTTTTTCTCTCCCATTCTCTCCTCTCTCTGTCTTTCTCTCTCGATCTTCTCGCAGTGCTTTCACACACACACACACACACACACACTGCGGGTCGAAGGGAAAAAGGATTGGACCCATGAAAAACCTTTACCAAATTTTTTTTTGTTGTTCCTTGCTGTTGGTCCTATTGCTTCCTTTTGTTAGTTTCGACCGACATGGGGTCCTGCCATGTCCTTGTGGCTTTAAATTTTATCCTTTTTTTGTTGTAGAAGAGGTGAGCCGGCTTTGCGTATGGTGAGGATTTATTAATGTTGAGAGCTTTTTCGTCCTCTTTCTGTTCTCTCTCTCTCTCTTTCGCTCGCTCGCACAGCTATATTTCTCGCATCACTCCACGCCTTTGTTTGCTATTATTGCACTGCACCGTTTTTCCCTCCACCCTGATTATTTGCAGCGAACATAAAAAGCGGATCACGCCGCAAAAGGATATCATCATCTGCGTGCGATGCGTCTTGAGTTGATGGAATTCCACTTGAGCGCTTTTGCGGATTTGTGCGGAAATTTTCAGTGCTGGGTTTTTCTTCTCTCTCTCTCTCTCTCTCTCTCTCTCTCTCTCTCGCTGCCTTCACCTTGTACGAACGGCCATATTTGTAATGGAGAGGTGTTGTTGTTGCTGCGGAATAGGAGGCTCTACAGAGAACCACAGAGCGTAGAGTTTTAATTTCTCTTTTTCCGAGCAAAAAAAAAAAAAACAACAAGGTGTATGACATCATCACCCGGTTCTGTGGTTATCCTTTTGCTCGTTTTATCCCGTTCGTTTTTTGTCTCTGCGTTTGGATCACTTTTCCACTCGGCAGGCGAAGAAAGGGTGCGTTTGAGATTAATCTTAGCCGCTGGCTGCCCGTTTTGGAGGCGTAGAAGCGTTTAGAGATGCATCGCCACATAAAAAAGGTGATGACTTTGCTTCAGGGTGGGTTGAGACGACTTAAAGTCATCGTATTTTGGATTATAAGTGTGGTGTTGTCTGCAGTTGAAGCAGCTGTTAAACAGCAATATGGATTGATACATGTTTGATACAACTTACAAGACAAATGTAAATGTTCCGTCGTGCAGTCTCCTCCTCCCCTTCCTGAGATGGGATTCGATCCACGTCCGGTGCTATGTGGCGGGGAGTAGCCCATGCCTCCCTATCCACTACACCAGCACACAGTCGCACGCTAGCGGACGCTAAAACCTATATTTGTTTATCAACGAAACTGTACCACCCGAAAATTTGGTGCGTGATTAAAGCGATACAAAGAGATACACGCGTCCCGTCCCGCTACTGCCGCCGCAAACCGCCTTCTCCCTTCCATCGCTCGTGAGGAAAATTCCATCAATTTTCTTTCCAAAGAAGTAAAAACAAAAACAAAAATAAAAGGGAAGAGCGCGCGCAGTAAAACAAGGAAAAACCGGAGGGACGAACGAATGAAATACCGAACGGCTTCCCCCTTTTTTTTGGCCCGAGCAGAAAGCACTTAACCGACGTAACCGACCAATCATGTTCCGCGCTTCCCTGATGTTTCTCAACGCCCCCCCTCCCCCAACGCCCTATCCGCCCTGCTGCTGCAAGTTCGCGTTTCGGTTCACCGCAATCCAATTCCACAAATTTCGTCTTTTCGTCCCGTTTTCCTTCACCCACGTTCCCTTCTCTCAAACCACCCCCCCCCCCATCCCCCTCTCCCTACGCCTCTGTGTTTCTGGTTGCCAGAAGACCGTCCGTCCGCCGCGTTCCACCATCGCAGGGATTCATTTTCGATTGCCATCAAAGGAAAAACAAATCGATATCCATTTTCCCCTCGGCCCGTGCTGCCCGCTCACGGGAGGGCTTTTCACGTCGGCGGTCGGCAGTCGGAAGCGAGATTCTTATCAGCTCGTTTCGCGTATGCTTGCAGCCTCCTCCTCCCCCCTTCTGCCCGCTATTCCCCCCGATTTTAGCCGAGCGTTTGGAAAATCCCCTGGAACCTGCCTGGAACCACTTTCAGCACAAACTGAAAGCAGCAACCCGAAAAAAAAGGGAACAGCAGCGGGAAGATCTGAGATCAGGCAACACGTATAAGCGGCGATCTAGGCGTGCTGATAACACACGGCACCACTCGACAAAAGCGGACGCAACAGTGGTGCTGCGATAACAATGCCAGAAGGGACACACGGACCAAACGGGGAGGGGGGAGGGGGGGGGTGGAAAGAACGGGCTACAATAAAAACGCATTATTGTCCAAGACAAATAGAAATAATTACTTTAATGTCACCGTCAGGCGAATCCCGCTCCCGAGGAGGGAGAGAATTTGCCACTTGCAGTTGCCCGCACGCGATCGTACGGTGCGATATTGCGCGACGATGACGACGCTGCCCGCCGAGGCAGTGATGTGTTTTGACGTTTTTTTTTTTAGCCTTTTCCTGTTTTCCCCTCTGGGCCGCTCGCTTCAAGTGCTGCCGCTGCGCGGAAAAGTGGAAAAGTGCCGCACGGTGAGTTACAATTTCGCTAATCCCTTTCTCGGCACATCGGCCCATCTGTGCCGCCCTGTTGTCGCTTTGTAAGAGCAATCGGTTTCGAGCACTGCCCGGCTATCGGGACAATTTAATCTTGCGCTCTCCTTTTTTTTGTTGTTGTTTTTATCAAACGGGAGTTGGGGAGGATGGAAAATCGCGATAACGCGAAAACAGTGGTGAAAACACACACACAAGAAAAACAGAAAAGTAAATCGAATGCAGCGCTGAAATGAGATTACACCTCCTGTGTTCCTCCTCTCGAGTGTAACGCCATTGTCATTGTTGCGCCGTTTGAGGTCCTTTGTTGGGTGGAGTGTTACAACCGATAAGGGAAAGGGATAAAGGGTGGATGAAAAGGGGTGAGCAAAACTGTTTGCCCCTTTTGCCGGAAGGCGCGCACTCGAACCTGGCGGGGCTGCAACCGTTCCGGGAAGCGGTAAACCTCTCGTGTAATTGAATTGTGGGCTTTATTACTGTGTGTGTTCGGGAGGGAAAAACGGTTCGAGCGGGAGTAAGTTTGCTACATTTGGGAAATTATATCCTGAAACAATTACCATGTAAGCTGATACGCGGCGAGAGGTAAAGTGCTGTGCAAGACAGGCTATTTAATTTGTGTGTTTTTCAAAAGCACATTATTATTACCATTAAGTGCATCGTGCGTTGTGCGGGCTAAGCGCTTGCTGGAGGACGGTAAGCTGCGCACTGCCCACTGTGCAAGAGATTTTCAGATTTCTAAGACAGTGATAGTACTATTAAAACAAACTTGGGGAGGGGAATCATTTTTTGCGGAAAATAAATAACAATTCTAAGTGGCCTTAATTTTGTCTGATTAAAAATAAAGTGATGTAAAAATGTGAGCAATAGAAAGTGGACAAAATATTCAACCATTTATTTTTTTTATTTTTTATGAATAATGAATGCACCGTTTGACCAACAGTAAGCAAACAAACCCAAATTTTAATTTTAAATGTTTTTTTCATAACAATTTTTGACGCACATGGCAGGAATGTTTTCATCCATGTTTCCATGTAAATCCATGTTTTAGAGGGTAATGGCTGTGTATTAAATTTGAATGCTCAGCTTGGGAGCGTTTTAGTCATCTTTTGATTAAATTCACTCCTACATTTGGATAACTGTTGAAAAAAGATAGTTAAAATGAGATTAATTCAATTTTCCCAAATGCTACGTAAGATGAACAAGTAGCGAAAGAAAAAATGGAAACATTTGACCGAGTCGTTCGCGAAGAGTACATTTAATTTAACAACAAAAAAACGATAGAAAAAGGTTCTTACACTGTTTTAAAGATTGCACTAGAACCTTCAGCTACCTTAAATACAATTTAATATTCACAGAGTCCTGATAGTTAATAATTATACCATTATTTAATGTTAAGAAGACATCTTGGAAGTGGATTTTAAACTTCTACAATGGAAATAAAGTTTTGTGTAGTGTAAAAATAATTCAACAAAACTACAAAGTGCTCTGGAGAACAGTTTCTTCCCCAGGGTCACGGATTAGACGTTTTATCATAAGAAGTGTTTTATCTTTTTCCAACTTAGTGTGTTACATGACTTAGATCTTGAGACGCATCTTGACTATGTCTCGAAAAGTGTTGAGCAAGACAACACACAAATGAATGGTTGTAATCCTTTCCTCCGTGACAGAAGTTCTTGGTGCATCGATGTCCATCCTGCAGCAGTTATACACCTTTGCCTAAAGAGGTGTGAGCAGGGCAACACGCCATAAGACAGTCTTGAAAAAACAAAACCGTGAACCCTTAACAGAACAAGCTCAGCCACATATTAGGTATGCCTTCATAGCCCTTCTACAACTCATCTAGATATGAACGTCTTCACTGTGGCTTTCCGCTCCGGAGGCAGACACCATTGATCGACTGTGTGATTGATATTGATGCAAACGCTTTTTTTTTTGTCAGCTTACCCAGTAGAGGTAAAGAAGAAGCTACATCGATCGGCCCAAAACAAATCCTCCCTCTTGCCAGCGCAGCACCCTGCATCGAGACGCAACATCGCTTTGTTCTGTTGCCGTTGATCCCTCTGGCTCTGGCTTTGCGGGTACGGGACCGAAACCGTCACTCCTTCTTGAAAGGAAAATAAGGAAATAAGCAATTTTCTTCGGGCGCGCCTAAGCCACGACCCTCTCACGCGGCTATAGACACGGTCCTGCGAACCGGAACGCCGTGTTTCGGGATCGTCCTTAGATGCCGCCACAGGGGCAGCGTTTTGCGGGCAAGCGGATTAGCGCGCACTGCGGGGATGTACCGGGTTGTGCAAGAACCTTTTCAAACCACTTTTTTTGTTGTTGTTGCAGGAAAGACGGTTGAAGATTTGCCGCAAACCCAACCGCCCTTTGCTTCCGCTCCGTGCCGCCCGTGTTGGCCGGTCTGGGGTGCAGAAAGTTTACGTCCTTTTATGTTCAGCATCCATCCACCTCTTCTCACTCTTGGAGCGTTACTCCGAACGTGCACCGAAAAGTGCATTTAGCAACAACAGGAAAAAAAAATCCTTACATGCCAGGGGGATGCACTCCGCACGGTGGTTTTGGTGTGCCGCTCGTCCCGTCTTCTACGCTTGTCCTTCGCTTCAACACCAGGGCCACGGTGCGGTGTTGTGTGCACACGCACAATCGATGACTCCGTTGTGGCTGGGTGCAAACAGGGGACTGGGATGTGTTGAAATTCGATCTCACTGCCCGGGCAAGGATGGGACGGGTCGAGCCGTGCTGGGGCGGTGGTTTGGGCAGGTAGAGGGATGGAAGGGGCACACATTCCATTGCAAGGGTTGCCGCCGCCGCCGCTACTGCACTTCGGGTTTTATCATTTGGGTGCGTTGAGATTTTTGCACGCAATCTGTACGCACCTTCATCGCAGTGGGTACGACGTCTAGGTGTATCAGCGTTTCGATTACCCTTTTTTTTTTTGAGCAGTAAAAAAATGGTGTGCCCAGAATGAGGTCACACTGGGATATCTTTTCACCTCCAGAGAGAAAGGATGACACGCACACGCACCAATGGATAAACACGGGAAGGTTAAAATGTGCGGTTTTCCTGGGCATTGTTGTTGGCAGATTGAAACTTTCTTCTAAACTCCCCCCCCCTCCCTTCAATTTTTTTATGCGCCTTCTTTCACTTTGTTTGGCAAGATAGGAGTACTGCAAGCAAGAAAAGACATCGGGTCTAAAGAGACATCCAAGGTAGAGAGGAGAGTACTCACTCTTTACGGTGATCTGAATCGGAGCACAGGAGTATCTAAAGGGGTTTGAAGCCTTTGCTCACTCACTGTAGGCTCACTCGTTTCGATTTGTCACGCACTCACTCGCAAACTCCACATTTTGTGTCAATCACTGGGAGTAGAATGCTAAAACGCGCGTGGCAGCGCGGGAGTTCTGGAACATGGTAAGACGGTCTAGAGCAGATGTTCCATGTACAGATGTGAGGATTACCTCTTTGCGATGACATGAATTGGAGTACTCGATCATTCCCAGATAGTAGAATGTGAGTAGAGCCCACTCAGTGAGGTCATACGGCACCGGCCAGACTCGGCCAGGGAGTAAGTGAGTGATTGAGAAGAGTCATATAAAGCCTTGAAAGACTTAACTCACTCACACACACACTTGCTTAGCGTGCACATCCCGCTAGCCCTCGTATGTGTGCGGTGTGTTGCTCCGTCCGCCCGCTTCTTCCAGCCTCCTCAGCAGTAGTAGCATGCATCCGGACACAGGCCTGACTAACCGTATCGGATGTCATAAATCGGCGAGCTCTCTTCACTCGCTGCCCGCTCTCCACCACCCGCCCGCCCCATCCGGCTAGAGGATCTTCCCGTGGCCATTTGTTTGTCATTTAATATTCCAATCAATCAGCCTCCGGTGTGGCGTTCGGGTCGGGGGACTCGATCATGCTGCTACCGGTAGTCGAACGACGCCGCCGACGGCTTGCCCGACAGTAGACCGCCAACCTGAGGCCCGTTCCCTTCCCGGCGACTCACTTACTCTCCTGACTTCTGCGCCCGTTTTTTGGGAAAAGCGAAAGACAGTCGACGGCACTGAACGAAACCAAAACCCCAGATCTGATCTTCCGTTCCCCGGGTGTCCCGGGGTCGTCGTCATTTTTTCGTCCTCTCTCTCTCTCCCACTCCCGCTGTGTGTGTGTTCTGGGTGCTACCGGTGTTTGCGCCACCGGTTATTCGAGATGTTCGGCGGAAGATTAGAGGACCGCCAACAGCGGAGCAGCCCGTCCCGAATGCCGATGTCTGTCGCATTTTTTGAGCATTCAGAAGCACTGGCCCGTGGTATCTGTTTGGTTCTACCGCGATACGCCCGACCCGCACACATACACCTCCCTATCGTCGGTACGCCGGAGCAGCAGCCGAGGGGTCGTGCACGTCGCTCGATACAAATCGGCACAAACACCGCAAAATAGAGAATGAGATCAAGATCAAGCCAGACCGTCCCCTGGACGGTGCGGAGAAAATGCATTTTCCCTTTTGGTGATTACTTCCTTGCCGTACATCAACCCTCCCGGTGTGTACTGAATTTCAGGCTAGAGTACAAAAAAAAAAAAAAACAAGACATTTAGATAATTAAGTTTTGAAACATGGATACTCGGTACCGATTGGACTAGATCTTACCCCGGCAAGCCAGCAAGCCAAGAATCACTTTGAAATGGAGACGAGACCCTTGGTGTGTGGTTCGGCTTTCGGCAGGCCGGGCAGGCCGGTGCGGATCGGGTTACCTAGATGAGCGATACATTCCATCGATCTTTTTTAGCGTTGCGCGCCGGCGGAAGGCGCGGTGCCCTAGTGATGTGCGCGGTGCGACAGATGGAAAGCCGCGGCTGCCTCGCATTCACTCCATTGTGATCGGGCCGATGCTGTGCGTGTGCGCTCATGCAGGAAATGAGGGTTAAATTCCTAGCGAGAGTCAGTTTTGCGTTTCGGATACATTTAGATCATCTTCGGCGCTGGAAGCTGTTTTGATGAAAATCGACGCAGCAATTTTGTTGCGTTTTTGCCCGCAGTGCGCCGCACCACGGTGTGGCCTCGGAGCACAAGATGAACATTACAGATTTCAAGTAGAGTTTTCTTTAATTGTTTTATGTGTTTGGTGTTATCATATTAATTTAAAAGCAGATTAAAATTTGACTACGAGTTTATATTAAAAATCCCTTACAGTGTTTCTTTTATAACAAACGTTTGAAAACATAATTTCATACTTTTACTTAAATATTTAAATTTATTGTTAGAATAAGAACGGCTAGGGTCCACTGATGTTTTTTTTTGATTCGCTGAAAATACATTAATTTTAGGAATTTGCGAAGGACGCTTTAAAGAAAACAAAATGTGATGTTATAAACATCATAACATGTGTATATTACGTGATTTATTAAAGAAATTCGAACGAAAAAATTATATGAAGGAGAAATGTTTTTTTCCTGCAACAGCATATGCATTTCAATTTTCAGTATTTTTGCTTATCGTAAAAACACTTAAAGCCCGTTGTTGATAACCGCTAAGACAAGGGCAATTAATTGTTTTCAATGTTGTTTTTTCTTTCTAAAAGTTAAAAAGAGTTAAAAAGAGTCTAATAATTTCACTCCTACCCTAACCTACCAATGTTGATGATACTTTCCGTTCATATCAGTTTACTTACCTTTAAGAAAAAAGAGACTATCTTTGCAGTGTGTGAGTCACACAGCATGAAATCGGTGCTATCGGTGAAGATATCATTTAATGGCTTGAAATTCGACTTGCCATAGCACGTGAAGGTTAGAGATCTCCAGATTACAGTAACAGATAGCAGAAAGAACCGGTCTGTTGAAAGACACTCATCCAATAATTTTAAAATGCTTTCGATTTCGACACTACCAACTTCTTGTCCCCGAACATGCCCCGACGTTTGAAAGTCGAAGACTGCACATTGTTCGAACTGTTCCACGGGTTCCGAATCGTAACAGTTTATGAATAAAAATGAATTATGATCGTATCGCAGCGAGGAGGAAAACCTAAAGCAGCTCGCCATTACCATACGGGCGTACTCCTTCCTGCCGGGGAAGGGCCAAGACCACGGCGGCTCCCGGCCCAAGAAAAGCGAAGAACACACCGGGAAATGCGTTACGTCACTGGCAGGAGAGAGGAAGAGAGGGAGCACAATCCTCCGGATCCTTCCGGATCCTTCCGGATCCTTGGCCGGCCGATGCCCTTTCCACCCATAGCCAACATTGAAGAGCATAACGCGCGCGCACACGTGGAGGGGAAATGATATGCGATTATTTATATTTGGATGACATTTAGGTAATGAATTGTGCCGAAAACATAATAACACAAAACCCGGTTTCGCTCGAAGGGCACTCTGTTTCCTTCTGGTTTTTTTTTTTCGCTATCCCGGTTGCCGTCGTTTGAATGTGTGGAATGGAAGCCGGAAACATCGGACCAGACTAGAGGAGAGAGAGAGAGAGAGAGAGGTTGTGTGTGTATGCAGAGGGACTTTGACGACAGGCGAGCGAGCTGACGAAGATGAATAATGGTGCTTCAGTTTGTGTTGTTCTGAAACTCCACCGGCCGGCCCCGGGCGAGGGACGCGCACGTTAACAAGTTGTAACTTCATCATGCTCGTCATCATCGCTGTTACACTTCGGGCCCGTGCGCCCTTTCGCTCTCTCTCTCTCTCTCTCTCTGTCGGACCTTCTCGCGCCGACTTGCGGCATTGTGGGATTGTCCTGGCCTCGCACCCCTGCCCGGCGAAAGGGATGTGGGCCCGGTCGAGTGACAGTGCTTTCGAGCGTAATTTATTATCCACTTCCCAGTGAGCCGCGACGCGTCGCCGTTTTCCCCCTTCGCGCCAACTGCAGTTGGAAAGCGAACGGCAGCGGCCCAACGAAACAGATCACGGGCCCGGACCGAAGCCGATGCTGCCGATGACGATCAGGCTGGGTGAGGATGATGATGATGATGATGTCCCAGTGGGAAACATATGTTAACAGCGATTTTTCGGGATGTAATGTTGTCCCGGCATAAATATGCTTCTAGTGTCCCTCGGGTGCTCGGGGCGCGTCAAGTGGGCCCTCCTCCTGTTTTTTTTTGTTTTTGCCTGTTGGTCCGTTGGTCGGTAAGCATCACTTAATTTTACACAATACCCGGAAAAACAACTTACAAGTCAGTGCGCGGCGGCGTACGGCCAAAGAGGGGGGTGAAAAACAACAGCAAAATCATGACAGAACGAACTTGCGAATGCATTCAACTTGGTGCAAGGCCTCCCGGCCCTGTCCGGATGCATACTTGAGATGACTTCGATTGATCGATTCCTACCGCATTCGGCTAGGGACAGTCAGAGGAAGAATGATGGTTGATTAATGAATGCAAATGGTTGTGTGTGAGTGAGTGAGCGTCTTTGCTTCCCCTTCGTCTCTCTCTCTTTATGTTCCAAAATTTAGGCCAATTATGAAGCTGCGACGAGCCTCCCTACTCATAGGAATTGCGCTCCAAAGTGCGCTCCACCCGTTCTGGCCCGGGGGGGGGGGGGGAGACCGCTTCACCAGGTGTGAGTTATGCGCCGGAAGTGGAATGGTACTAATTGAAATTAACATTTTAATGCTTGCGCTTGAGATCGCTACGCACCTTCAGCGGTGCTACCGGGCGAGGGACGGAGGATTTCGTTGAGTGAACATGATTGATTAAGACGCACGCACGCACGCCCGGCAGGATGACTTCACCAAGGCCACACACACACACAACCGGGCGAAAAAAAAAAAAACAAATCCGAACGGGGGAGGGGTGAACCTTTTCGGAACCTTTTGTCACCTGCCGAGCGATTGCCACACGACACACGACTGCATCGGGCGAAGGTGCAGGCACACAATTATGGAACACACGCGACACGACCCCTCGGCTCACCTTGGTGGTGCTGCCCTTTATTCCTGCTTCCCGCCAGCAAGAATGCACCTTTTTGAGGTCGGTTGGTCTTAGGAAGAGACACGAGAGGAAAGCGAGAGAGAGAGAGAGAGAGAGAGAGAGAGTGCTAATTAAAAACGGTTCCGGGGCGCAACGCACAACGAAAATATTTCACCCGAAAGGTCTAATTTGCTTTACGGTTTGCTCCACACAGTCAAACGCCACCTTCCAGCGTGTCGGTTGGAATTTGAGCGCCCTTTTCACCGGACCGCAGCATTTATGACTATGTGTGTGTGTGTGTGTGTGTGTGTGTGTGTGTATGATGTGTGCTTCCGGTAAGGATGGTAGAGAAGCAGGAAAAAATCATAATTAACCTATTTTTGAATTGCATTTCTCATTCCGAAAAGGTCCTAAGAGTATCCTTATCGTTTATGGCAGGGGTTGCCGACCTTGCCGAGTACTTGCACGGGATTTGCAAAATCATAAAACTATTATGAAATCTGTTTTGAAAACAAAAAAAACAATCGTTACTAACAGTCTGCTGATAAAAATTCCATATATTTAGTTTTAGCTGCTTTTGATTGTGATTGTTCAATTGTTTTGATTGCTGTAAAAAGTCTTTACGGTTGTTAATTAAATTAAAATGTATAAATTGTATCCATAAACAATTCTTTATTTTACGATAGCTTTGTGTCTCGTCGAGAATTGTCACAGTAATACGAAGTGTTTGCTAGGGCGAACATTAATGCTAAGTCCTATGTGAAAAACATGTTTAAGAAAATTTGAAAACGTTTTAACTGGTTTACTTTCATTAGCTTTTTCGCTTGCTCATGTGTTATCGGAGTACAAAAAAATGTTTTAGAACTCACAAACAAAAAAATGGAAATAATATCGATTTAAGAACCGAAAGGCTGTACTGCAGACAAAGAAAACATCAGATGAAAATGAAACAAAAATTGACCCAATCTGACCCTTATCTGTGATTGGTCCTTATCACCGTACGCTAGCTGTCTCTAGTGGAGAATTACCTCTCTCGCTCCAATGAGGCGCCATCTGGTGTAAAGGTACTCTAACTGAACCTGGCACTTGAGGTGTGTGTGTTGATAAACCTTACCACGAGGCTGATATCGTGCCAACATAGAGCAAATTCCTACATTTAAATTTGCAGCCTAGCGTACTCACTGTTTTCTTTACTTTGGTTCCTTCGCTTGAAAAGTTGTCTACACCAAAGTCTAGACCTAAGGGAAATTAGTTTTCGATGCTTGTTAGAATTTGATCAACTCTTGTTTCGTTCAAATAAAATAATAACAATGCATTTCTCAAGCATCAAAACTGAAGCTGGTAAGCGTTTTCAAGTTTATTAAAAGCTTTATTATTTTTCCACAAGTTTATTGCCCACAATTGCGACAGAGTAACACTTTCTTTTTAGAGATTCTTTTTAGTTTCTGTCGTTTTTTAATAAACGTTAAGCAATTTTTGACGCTACCAGATCGACTTTGCAATCCAGGAAGCACAAATGTGAACAGCATTTCAAATGTTTTGAATACAGAGAAACGTAGAATAATTTACATACACGATCTGCTCGCTTAGAAATCGCTTTTTTGAATGCAACAATTCCGACATTTGTGACGTCATTTGTGAAATTTGAGCACCAAGTATTAGATCCAGGCCTGTAAATCTCTTTATCCTCAGCTATCAATTTTTTGTTTCAAGTTCTGCTAGGGTAGACAACGCTCGATCGTTTGGCAAGTACACTGCATGGCATAAAATGTGCATTACCGTGTTTTAGAACAGTTGAAACCTCCCTTCAAGGTATGTTTAATAATACGCTGAGAGTGAAGCAGACTAAAGTAGTTAAAGTGATGTCTCCTCAACCGAAACAAGTGCTCCTGCTTCCAATTATGTTCTACCAAGGCAAATATCCCAAAAAATATGTTTTTCCAAAATTTTACCTCTTTTCCCAACACGCTCTTCCACCATCGTACACCGCAAAGGATACAATGCCCTCAGACTCCTTTCAGCGCCCACAGTGCACAGGGCCGGAGGGAAGTCGATTAATTTGGCCCGAAAAAAGCCACAAATTGATTTCGATTGTACAGAAATCCAATTTGAAAAGTTTTCGGTCACCCAACGCTCGGCCCTCTCGCCTCCTCCCCGCGCTGGCCAATTAGTGAGCCAGCAACCGCAGCAGTTTTGCGCCATCCGGTTACGTTTTGATTGTTTTATTGCATTACACGTACAATGGCGTGGCACATGGCTTGCGCGCTATTGTTTATCCGGACCAACCCGGTTGGAAAGCCGACCGAAGCCCCCGGTGCGTGCGTGTGTGTATGTATGTGAGCCTCGGGGGATGGTTTCATCACCGCACGGGATCGGGATCTGGGCCTTTCCCTCCCCGATGCCCGTGAATCGTAACAGATGGACTTGTCTCGCTGTTTTGCGGCCGATTGGATCAGCGTTGGTGGCGAGGGGTTGGCCGATTGTCGATGGGCTCTCGATTGTGTTTTTGACAAAGTCCGCATCTAGATAGCGGTGTCGGGAAACTGCCGACCGGGCAGCCCTCGCCGCGCCGGTGCGCGGAGAGATTAGGCGGATTAGCCGATAAATCACATTAAAATAATTTGATTATCGCAGCAACATGCGGCGAAACTCGTGTGGCCGGCACCGAAACCACCCACCTGTTTTGTTTTGGGGCGGTGGATGGGTAAACGGTGTGCGGATCAGCGGCGGTACGCCGGATCCAGGGACGCAAGTAAGCTCGCTCGATCCTTCCGCCAAGGACTTGCAGCGCTGTTTTTTCGGGGCATGTGAGTAATACCCGGGGAGGGGGGGGGGGGGGTAAATGCCGGGAGACATTAAGATTTGTAAGACCTTAGCAAAAAAAGGAAAGGAAAAGCACCAAAGCTCCAGTTCCGTAACTCCAAAAGCCGATCGTCACTACACAACACCGAAAGGTGCAACCGCTCAAGCAGCAAGGGATTTGCGGAGACGAATGAATGTTACTGGTCGTCCTGGTGCGGCCGTGTATGCGTTAAATAATACCAATCCCAATCCATCCTTCCCCCCCCCCTTTCCACCCCTCCGAGTGCAAGAAAATCCGAAAGGCAAAGTGTCACGACCGCTAAGACCGGCCCGGGCTTTTTTGGCCCGATTAGCCTTTAAATAGGGCGGATTAGTGCGGTGGAGGTTTTATCCTGGTGGCTTCTCACCTACACCACCCCCTCTCCACCCTCCCTTGGCCAATCGAGGAACGATCAGGTTTTCGTGGAACTGTGTTACATCCACCTCCCCCCTTGGGGGTGGAAATGTCAAACACACACGTCAAGTGTTAGGGGGGGGGAGGGGATGGTAGTGGGAGGTTAACGTTTCACATTACGATGAGTGGAGGACGAAGAGAAAATGGTTCCTTCTGCGAAAGGTAAACGGTATGACTCACTTCCGGTTTTCAGGCTAAGTTAAAACAAAATCGTAAGAGACTGCATTTTTCCGGAAGGAGGAGGGAGGGGGGGGGGTGATGGAATTTGCAGGGAAAAACACAACTGAGAATAGGAAAACGAAATGCACAACCGGTTGCGAAAGATGGCGACGGGCCGGAAAGGATCGCTGCTTGTTGGCTTAGGAAAGGAAGAGAGTGGGAGGGAGAGGGAGAGCGGGCGGGAAAGGAGGGGCATGGTGGGTTCGTGCGCTTTTTTTGGAGTACGGCGGGCTTGATTCAATTAGCGTGCCTAGGATAATTTGGACATCCGAACCGGTCTGCT
>KB671565.1:440568-477774 GCA_000349105.1 Anopheles epiroticus | reverse complement strand
AAAAAAAAGGGAGAAGGTCCCCTCGGCCCTTCGCAAGCGGAACGCACCTCTCGAAACTGATCCCGAATCCTAGCTATAATTTCCCCCTCTCTTCCTCTCTCTCTCTCTCTCTCTCTACCCTAGCATACCGTGTGTGTCGTCGTCGTCGTTGTTTGTCCAGGAGAATTTGTCAACGCGCGTTGGCAGCACCAAAACCCGGGGTGTATCGCGCTGCGTGTACCGAACGGTTGCTGCGCGGTCCTGGCCGGGACACTCGCTTCGGTGCCGGTAACGACCGGCGAGCGGTGTGTTTGTTTTCATCTTCTTAATTAACTTGTAGCTAAATATTGTTGCCCGGTGTTATTGATTTTCCGTTTTTCCTCGCTCGCGCCCCTGGCGCGCCCTGCGAGAGAAACTGTGGACGGCGAAGACGTTGCCGTGCCGTTGCCTAAGCTATTGGAGGGGGTTGTGGTGCATCTGGTGATCGCCCCTCCCCAGCCAAAGACCAAAGACGGGAATGACATTAATTTGTGCGTTTGAGAGTGTTTGACGGGCAAGCGGCATAAAGCGTTTGCGCTTTGATGATGCTCTGGGAATGGGCTTCTTTGGGAAGACTTTGGCAGAAACCAAGAACGACGCAACGACATCAAAGCTTACGATGCAACAACAAGCAAATAAATAACGACAAAAAAAAAAGGGAGAAGGTCCCCTCGGCCCTTCGCAAGCGGAACGCACCTCTCGAAACTGATCCCGAATCCTAGCTATAATTTCCCCCTCTCTTCCTCTCTCTCTCTCTCTCTCTCTCTCTACCCTAGCATACCGTGTGTGTCGTCGTCGTCGTTGTTTGTCCAGGAGAATTTGTCAACGCGCGTTGGCAGCACCAAAACCCGGGGTGTATCGCGCTGCGTGTACCGAACGGTTGCTGCTGCGCGGTCCTGGCCGGGACACTCGCTTCGGTGCCGGTAACGACCGGCGAGCGGTGTGTTTGTTTTCATCTTCTTAATTAACTTGTAGCTAAATATTGTTGCCCGGTGTTATTGATTTTCCGTTTTTCCTCGCTCGCGCCCCTGGCGCGCCCTGCGAGAGAAACTGTGGACGGCGAAGACGTTGCCGTGCCGTTGCCTAAGCTATTGGAGGGGGTTGCGGTGCATCTGGTGATCGCCCCTCCCCAGCCAAAGACCAAAGACGGGAATGACATTAATTTGTGCGTTTGAGAGTGTTTGACGGGCAAGCGGCATAAAGCGTTTGCGCTTTGATGATGCTCTGGGAATGGGCTTCTTTGGGAAGACTTTGGCAGAGCGGACTCACTGTCGGGACGCTCACCCAGCATGAAAGGCAAGCGGAAAGGTGTCCAGTTTCACACCCGTTCCAACCCGTCCGGTATCGGAGCCGACGGGCCGGCAGGGCATTGTCACGCAGCTTGTCACCGGAGCCTCGCATCAAAATCGATCCTCGTCACCTCGTTAACTTCTTCGGTTGGCTTTAAACGGGGCGCGGGCGACGCAACGGCCCAACTTGCCCACTGCCCTTAATTAGACTCATTATTTCGAAGCCAGCAGTGTCCAGCAGCGGGACGTACCGGATCATTCGTACGTCCCAAGCGCGCAGGAGGAGGCCGAGATTGCGTAGCAAATTTTACGCCCGATTGAGCCCGAGGTTGTAAGAGCGCACACACACACGGCTTTTGGGATTTGCGAAAAACTCCGGGTGGGTGAGATGCATGATTCAATTAGCCCTGCCACTGGCAGGGAGCTCGCCAGTCGTTAAGAAGGACCGAAACCGGCCTAAAACGCACTCTTTCTCTGCCCTTGTCTCTGGTTGTGACACGATTAAAATCATTTGTCGTCGTTCGAAACCATCTTCTCGCGCACCACATCACATTTTCCGAGGTCTGCTAGGTGCGCATGGGGTCAGGAAATCGAGCAGCAGCAGCAGCACATGTATACGAGGAGTCGTAAATTTTTATTGACTGTACTTTAGGCCGGCTTATTGTGTCGTTTTACGGAAGGAGAGCAGCTCTCTCTCTCCCTCTCCACCCTGCTTTTGCAAAGCAGTCGATATCGTACCAACCAAAGTCCAACAAGTGGGGGAACACTCGGTGGACGGGACGGGGAAAAGGAACGGAGCGTGTCACCGAACATAAAATCGAACGATTTATGGTAGTTGAGTGGATGGTGTATGGTGTATCGGGCGCTCACTTTTGCCCAACATTTCTCCGGCACAATCAGAGCTGCTGGCAAACTTTTGAATGGAAAAAAAATCTAACGTTACATACTTACAAACCTATTTCTATTTTATTGGAAAACAGAATGGTTTCAGAACTTGTTTATAAATACAATAATTTTATTTGTAGAAAGACCTTTTCTTATTAGCTATAAACTCTAAACAACGATGTTTTTAATGAATTTCTCCTTCTCAAAAGATATGTAGAGGTTTTAGAAAAAATATGTAGAAAAATTAATTCTACACTCCCTTAGACGTGTCGAGTTCGAAAATATGATGGATTTTAGATGGGTCAAACGTGAGGAAGCCTAGGAAATAAAACGATGTAAAATATGATATTACACTATAATATTGCAAGATGCAATGTTATGAAGCAAGTAATCAAAACGCAAAGAAGCTTATAGTAAATAATTCGCATCATATTCGGTTGAAGAATTTTTTGGAAAAAAATCCTCGTACTGCTCAGAAGTGACACCGCACAGTGTCGTGAAAGGACGCCAATAGCAGCCGAGTGTCGGAACACCGAACCAGCCGAATCCTTCCAATAACTGGAATCTATCACGGCTCGCAGCACGTTCGGAACAGTGCGCGTTCCAGCGAGCAGGTTAAAGGTTACGCTACTTCGCTCGAACCGGGTTGTAACTTCCTTTTTTGCGTCCCATTTCCTTGGACGGGTGGGAGGACTGCTGGAGCGACCCCGGGAACCTACGGCAGATGAATTATGGGTGCCGGATCGCACATCGCACATCGGAGATGGTGGAAGGGGAAGGCGAAACTCAGCCTGCAGGACATCCCATTTCGCATCGGGATTTTCAGGGGTTGCGATAACATTAGTTTTATGTCAGTTTTATAGTCCTTTTAAAACTCCGACTCTGCAGAGTGCATGATACCGGGTGTGGAGGGTTCGCCTTTTGATTGTTTTCCTTCACCCGCTACCCTTCGCCGCGTTTTGGCACATGTGCGCCCGGGGACCCCGTTTTGCCCGCTGCCACGGCAAACACTGGCAATGGGCTTGCTCTTGCCTTACAGCACTACCCACGACGCACACACAACGGGGACAAAAAAGGGTAATGCGGCAATTTGTTATCCAGTCAGTAGCGCAACACAATCGGGCACACAATGGCACCGAACAGCGAACACAGGGGGAAAAGCCGCACGTCGTACCTTAATAGTGGTGCGGCGAATTCTTCGACGTCCTCTTGTCCGGAGCTCCTTAACTCTGGCTGTTGACTCGCCCCGTGCCGTACTCTCCCGGGACCGATAAGGACACGGCTGCGGGGCGAGGAAGCACGGTGCCAGCGCTTGTAGGACATTCATAGCTAACACATCCGGGCCTGCTTCCACACTGCCGTGTTTCGGGCGACCCCTTTTTTCCTCGAAAGGTTATTTGTTGGCATTTGAGCAAATGTCCATAATTGAATACAATCAGCGCAACCGCTCTGGGTGCGCACACAGAGTCGCAGCGGGTGTGTTGCCACTTTTGTGTGCAAGTTTGAAAAGGGGGGGGGATGATGGGGGGTGGCAGGAGGAGCGGGTTGTATTGTCCACTATGTACGAGATGTCCGACAACAGGGCGCGCACACTGGTGGCAGCAGGTCCGACAGCGACACTACACGTTCCGTAGCCACTAATTGACCGTCCAATTCGTACCGGGGCGCGAAATATCTTGCTCGCCTTGCCCGGGGAGTCCGAGCCCTGGGTGGAGAATTAAGTAGCGTGGTAAGGGTGGTTCCGAAGTTTCGACCAACCGCACGCAACGAAATTAGTGTCCTGGCGCCAATTGGAAGCTGCGTGCTGACGGGGGCGATTTTGCACGCGATACTGCCAAAAAGGAAAATACGATTAAGCTCCGCGTCGCTTTCGGTTAGCACTAAGTCGGGCGCCATTTGCCAGTGACGTTGGCGCGTGCTTTGGGGAACGGGGGGGGGGGGGGGGGGGGGGGGGGGGGGGGGGGTTTGGAACGGCATCAAAGCGAAACGTTGCTAAAACGTGCCTTGAGGGACACGTCAGCGCACTACTAATTACACACAGAAGGCCGGCGACGGTAGCACAGGGTGGTTGGAAAGAAAGGGGGAGTGAAATACAATTGGAACAGAAAAGCTGAGCAAATGGATATCGTGTACACCGATTTCTGTGCCGCATTTCGGTCTGCTTAATTAAAGCAATATTGTAAGGCAGAGCGGTCAAACTCATTACATTGATGGGTCACAAAGCAAAGTTACAGAAGCAAAACCTTTTTCTGATATTCAAGCTAGCGTTATCGGAAATCTCAAAAATAGAAAATCTGGTGACAAAATGAATTCTCGCTAGCATCATCCGAAGCCTACGAGGGCTGCCAGTTTGAAGTCCCTGTTGTAAGGGACATGAGAAGTGCCTCTATACTGCAGGTATCACTTCTTAAGAAGGCTTCGAGCTCTCAGTTGGGAAGGCGGTTAAGAATGCTTGGTTTAGTTTCTGCCTGTAGGAAACCTAACCGCAAATGACTGTATTATCTGTGATAGGTATGCTAGATGCTTACTCCAGAAATGAAAACCGCAACCATCACGTCATTCATACAGAAGATGTTGAGGTTATGGCTAATGGAGTAACGAATGATACCAGATGCCATCTTACATGCCCGTTTCATTCCTCGCAATGCACTGTTCAAACATCCAGATAAACACCAACAAGAACCAACAAGAATACCTTGAGAAAGGTAGTAGCTCTCCTACGACACCTTCACACTTTGCACTTCTCAAACCCTGCTCCACTCTGTTGCACTCTGCTCATCAAAGCACAGGTTGATGTGTTGAATTAAAGTTCAAACGGCTGGATGTTACCGCTTGCTGCAGGAAATCGAAACACGGGAACTTTCCTTTGAAAACGTGCCAATAGTGCCGAAGAATTTGCTTTGTGTCTCAAAGTCTGTTCTGGGACCAGACTCCTGTACGGAGCGCAAACAACACACCCATCAAACCCACGGTGCGTGCCAATCTGCCAGCTATCGGAGCCTTAAACATCAATAACAGTCGTCGCTTTGAAGGTGCTGCAACAATCGCAGCCGGTGCTCCAATTCCATCAAACGTCGCCGCGTCCGAGCTACTATCAAAGTCAAGGTGTGTGTACTTCACTCCAGTGATGCGTCTAAAGCCTAAACAAACTTCCTGATGAGCCGAGCGCGGCTGGAAAGAAACTGTCTCGCACCTGAACGGTTCTGGTTCTGGCGGTGGCAACAGCATTCCTGGCGATGCCATACATTCCGCACTGTTACACCTCGGCGTGACAAACGTCAACAGCTACAGACACGCGGGGTTTCACACACGCAAAACAATCGGCCGGGCACACCCCCGGGGGAGGCGAACTGCTGCCGGCGTCGGCTCCGTTGTCCTGCCCGCTGATAGTTGGCTTCTGGCGTGCATTACGTGGGATAGCTGCAGGGATGTTTCCCCCTGCCGCATGCCACGATTATGGATTCAAGCGATCTGTACACAAGCGCGGCGGCGCTGCGAATGCCAAAAATCATGATGATGATGATGAGGATGTTGTACAGAAAAAAGGGTCGCGCTTAGCAAAAGGGTGCCGCGGCGGTTGTTTTTCCTTTCTTTTCCCCCTTTGGTTTGCCACGACACAAGAGCAAGCGCGGCCAGAGATTACAAACACGAACGACAATGGATGGCGAGGGAGAGGGCGAGGGTGTGGGCGATGTAATTTATCCCGATACTAATTCAACAATGAAGTCAAACCGTCCCAAGATGTGCGTCCCTGCCGTGCCGCACCGAGAAGCGAAAGGGGGACGAACAACACGACGACAATGCCGCTCGATTTCACGACTCAATCATACCGTTTATTTAATTACTTCAACGGGACAATAAATCGTGGCAGTAACAGAGAAGCAGAGAAGTGCACAGAACAAAAAAAAAACAACAACCATCCAGTCCCTGTGCACACAGGGCCCGTGAAAAACTGTTGCGAGTCTGCGTGACATTTGGGCCCGAGTGAGTGCGTTGACGCTTTTTGAGCATTACAGTGTCACCCTTTTTTCGGTGCCGCGCCGGCACCATACAGTACACCGTGCCGAATCGGTACTTCTGGGATGGAAAAATCGGGCCTCGATCGGGCGTGTCCGAAGCGAATGTGCGTCCCGGGGTTTGAACAATTCTGCCCAAGAGTGCGCCGGGTGGGAGACAGTGGCGCGGGAAGATTTATTTACTTGCCACTTGAAGTTTTCGCGATGATGATGATGATGATGTAGCGAGCTTATCGCACGGGTGTAAAGGATGGTGCTGCTTCCACTGAGTTGGTTTTTAGTTGTTTTTTTTTTTGCAGTACTCCTGCTTTTTGAGTGAGTGTACATTTTGAAAGGTAAAAAACAGGCTCTCCCAATGCCTGGGCATGATAGGGTGAGGGAAGAATTGTTGAAGGGCCGGATGGCAAAAAAAGGGGACAACTTCTCGGGCCGCCGGGCAGGGTCGGCGAAACGTTTTTAGCTGTCATTATAAACTAAATAACTTGGCCCCCGCTCCAAGAATGTGCCGTTCGCACAGCTCGAAAGAATGCATTCGTTACGCGTGCTGTATGAACCTTTTACCGTAGGAAATCGGGCACTCTTTGCACGGGTTCTCTCCCTCTGGATCACTTTGTTTTATGGCGGTTCGATGAGTGGATTGATTTCGCTTCCCACCCCTTTCGGATCGGAAAAATGATGAGTATACCCATTTGCAACGCAAAATTGACAGCGCCATCCTCTGGAGCGGCCCGGAAGAGCGGGATGAGACTCGGTCCCCGGGCAGATAGCGCAACGGGGGCAAATGTCAAAAGTTATCAAAACCGGTAGCCGTGCGTGACCTGGGGATACGCACCTCTATCGCACGGTTTTTTTTTGTCCCCCATTTTGTTTCTTTTTTTACTGCACCGCATCATCATCATTGGGCGGGTTCTTCCGCAGAAGCTGCCACAGTGCGCTGCTTCCGGTTCTTCTAGCAGCCTCGAGCGCAGAGCAAACCAATCGTCTAATCTGCCCATCAGCGGCACTCAAAGCCGGCGAAATTTGCCGAGTGCAAACAGACGACGCAACCCAAAGTCGCTCCCTCTGTCGCTGCCGTTCTCGAGTGCAGGTAGGTAGATGATGATGTTGTTGTCGCCGATCCCTCTTGGCCCGTCGCCCGGGCAAGGTGCAGACCGGTGTCCACAGGAGCTGGACAAATTTGTCGTCCCACTTGCCTGGTCCTCACTAGAGGGGGTAGTGGGGGGGAACCCAACCTGAAGAGGATTAGCCGAGGGATTATTAGCCAGGATCGATCGGGCTTTTCCCTTTTCCTGATCGCTTCTGTTGGTTTTTCGGCCATTCTTCCAAGTGGAGTAGAATTCGGGAACCGGAAAGACAGACGATCGGAAGAAGTGCGGCGTAGCAGAAGGGCAGAAGTATGCCGTGATGGATCGCATAGGCTTAGGACCTCCAAATTAAAACCGACCGAACCGGGCTGTGGTGTCTTATGTGCGTTCGGCGTGCCATCTTTGGGACTCCCTTTCGTGTGTGTGTGTGTGTGAGTGGTTCTTCGTTTGCTCGGCTTTTATTTGTGTTCGCACTAAAACAGCGTAAGTGACTTGACAAACACGGCTACCGGGGCCGTGGCTAGCTCCTGCCGGCTTCCTCCATCCGGGGGTCTAGCAGCAGCTGCCGACCCGGTGAAGATGACGGATCAAGCTCTTGGACGCGCTTGATGATGTTTACCCTCGACTCTTGTATCGGGAGACGCGACGGGCTTTTATGCTTGCGATGCTTTCATTTCTGTTTTTTTCGGTGCGTGTATTGACCTCCTCCCGCTTCGCCCTACCTTACCGCGTGTAGCACGAACCGGTTTTCGGCCCATCACGGCGGCAGGATTCCGGTAGTCGGTTGGGTGACGCTTTGATGTCATAGATATGTACAACCCGTTGGGGCGTTCTTTCTCCTCCCATCGCGTCGCCCACCAACAGGAACAAGCGGGCCACAGGCCTGACTGCGGGCCGGAAGATCCCGGAACTATGATCTATGGCACTAACCGCGGCTGTCTGTTCGCCCGTACAACAGAGATTGAAACGAATCAAGAGACAAACAGAAGCCATTCGCTCGGGTCGTTCACTGCACCGCAAAGAGCCTCAAGTGTTATTAGTCGGCAAACAGAGTCTGACGGACGTCGCTCGCCGCTGGACAGTTGCTGCGACATTGCACGAGATCCCTTTTAAAGAGCACGCACGGTGAGATAGGGACATCGCAAGCGGGGCGTAATGGTTGTAAATGGATGGGCGATGTTGGTACGAGTGTGATTGGAGCTGTTTATTGAGCGTATGTTTTAATAATTGCAAGACTGGGCGCGCTTCAGTTAAGTGCTCGTAGTCGCAACCTCTTGGCTAGTGATGGGGAAAGTTCTCTTTACAGACAGAAAGCACTCGATTTTCAGCGAGTCTCGAAATGTTTCTAATTGTTGCGGACGGGTTGGCTCCACAGGTCGTAGGGGTTCAGCTCCTTTCGGATTCCCTTCCGCAACCGGGGGGTGTATGAACTTGACGGGGGAATCCTTAGCTTTCGGGTGTATGTGAAATTAGTAATAAACGTTGTTAACTCCAATTTATGACTTTTTTTAATTTTTATAGAGACTTTGGCCTTCAGACTCGTCACTAAGACCAATTTGCGACTGACTGTGGCTCTTAAAATAATCCGTTTTATATAGCGATTTTTCACCCCGGACATACCCTATTCCCTATCGTAGCTTTCCCCAAGTTCCAGGTATCAGGTATTTCAATGTTTCTAGAGCTCTCTGGGAAGGTCCTCCAGACAACCAACTGCCAGCTTTCCAGGAATCTTTACCAGCGTGCAGCGTCCTGCACCGTGGTTTCACAACCGGTACCCCTTCTCCGAACTGGACGGTAGTTCGCTCAAACAGGTGTATGTGATCGACTACCCTTCCCGGAACTCATCGGCCCTGGTGGGGCACGATCATGTCCTAAAATGCGAATAATTCCTTTGAACTTTCACAGGCAGATGGTACACAACAAAAAACCGTAATGATACATTTTAATTTCATTCGTTTAAAGCACAAGAAACAATGCTGTGTTGAAGACCAGTACATCGCAAGAAGTATCCGGAGCAGCATCCAATTTGACTCTGCACTAGAACCTGGACCTGCCAGGTTCGGAGCGATGTTCGCATCCCTACTCGCGGCGATGGACGGCACAGGGACGACCGAGGAGATTGAGCATGCGAAATACGAAAATAAACTTCCTGAAAGTGTGCCGTAAAGTTCAGGATTCGTTCCGGTTGAGCCACTCACAACCAGCGATGGCAATAGGTCAAAAGACCCGGAGCATACGTGCACTTTGGAAGCGACATTGAACATCCACCGGTTTGGAAGTGCTAATTGTCGAATAATGAAGCCGCCCGTATCAATCAGCTTGGACAGGCGGTCGGAAGCTGCCCGGGTCTTTGTACTTCTCCAATCTCCCTAATGCCGTGCTTCACCCAACACCAAACTGAGCTAAAAAACCACCCACTAAAAGCTCCACGGGCACCCTGGGCGGCACACGATCAATGTGTCGCAACGATCGCTTGATCTTTTATCGCTTCGGCCTCCTCCCGCAGGTTTGCTGCGTGTTACACTCTCGGCCGAAAACAAAAAAAAAAACCCCATATGGAAGGTGGAAATTGAAAGAAACAATCAAACCTTTAGCGACCATCGCGCCACAATGGACGGGTAGACGGTGCAGTTGAAGACGGGGAAGACACGTTTACTCGCACCGTGGCGTAAATCGGTGGACAAACGAAGGGCAAACACGCACCGTAGAGCAAACAAAGTCTACATTGCTGTTTGGGCTGCTGCCGGACAACATCAAACAGCGCGAGCATGGAACGGATGCGCGTAAGAAACATGCGCGTATCCTCGCGCACTGTAAGGATGCGTTCTTGCGGGGCTGACAGGAATGGGAAGGCCGGGCCAGAAAGGGTGCAAGGTTTTGGACCGGCGTACCAGGGGTTTTCTACTAGTGAAACTCCCGCTGAAACGCGGGCAAACACTTAGGCTGGCTCGCTGGTGATCAAATAAATTAAGCCACCGGATCGAAGGTATGGCGAGCTTCGGCTGCTCCAAACATTCGACAGTCTCGGCCGTCCACCGCTCGCCCGCTCGCTTTATCCTTCGACCGACGGTACTGTTTGCGAACACGGCGTTGGGTAGCTTCTTTTTGAACTTCAATCTTTGTACCTCGGATTTTCTCCGTTCGGCGGCCTTTTGTGTTTTTTTTTCTGTTTAGATGTATTTGTTTCCCAATTTCCGATCGTCTACTGCGTCCTCGGCGGCGCGGTGATGCGTAAATGGGTAGTTAATATTGCGTAACTCTGGAAGCTACACAAACGCCCCTTGGTCCAGCGCTGCTCACGGTTGTCTAGGAGCCGCACTTAGGCTTGACGCGTTTTGAATGGTTGTCGGCAGTCATCCACATGATTGAACAGAACCTATCAATTATTGGAGGAGGCTGCGGCCAAGCACACTCGAGCAGTCTAATTGTCTTTCACCAAACCAGCGAGCAGTGACTGATTTCCCCTCGTGATTCTTCAGATTACAATTACCCTCCAAACCACGCACAGTGGGCTAGCTCGGGATGAAGGGCGGACATTACCGATTTAAAGTAGAGTATTTTTGTTTAATTTTAAGAAGTTGACTTATCTATAAAATAATTTATTCATAATAGAAGTATTTGATGTGTTTGTCTATGTGCCCTGAAAAGTACATTTCATAGTTTAGGTTTGTTTAAAAAATTGAAGAAGAAAGCTTAACAGTAGCACTTGTGAAATATTTTTAAAATATATTTAATAGCAAATTTAAAAGACAATAATTAAGAATTGGTGAAAAATCCACCATTGAAGAACTGATGGAAAATAGTGAGGCTTCTCAAGTCATAACATTTCAAAACGGTCATAATTTGCCACTTAATCAATTAATCTCTAAACTTTATGGCTGAAACTAACTTAATTGTTGTGAAATTGATGCAATTAAGCCTATTTTGAGCAATTGTTAGAGTCATCGTGCGCCACCGGGAACTAGTTGATTATCACGCGCGCCCAACTGGTGGTGCCGTGACCAGGAGTATCCATTTTCCCGGGTAGCCGCGCACACCTGCATCGCACCGTACCGCGCAGGGAATCAGTGCCCGCTCGTCCAGTCCAGTTCGTAATCCACTTCCCTCCCCCCCCCTCCCAGTGGCACACACAGACACTTGAAGACAAAACACAGGCACAAAAGGAACCGTGTTGTAAGACACTTGAGCCGCGTGTGTGCCCGCGCGCGCGCGCACGTCGGGTGGATGAAGACATTACCGTCGCAGGCAGTCGCAGGCAGGCAGCAGCACAAATCCATTATCATCGCTAAATGGAACCATTAATAATGAATAAAAGCTTATCACGCTCAAGCGATGCAGGCCACGCGTTGGTTTTTGCCGTACCGAGGGCGAGTGGAGCGAATTACAACCAGGAGAAGCGGGAGGAAAAACAGTGCTGGGAAAAGTCATCGACTGTGGCCTCAGCCCTACCCTCGGCAAGCTGCTGCACAGCCACCCCAGCACAAAACCCCTTTCGAAGACGGCCGGGTTGGAATGGAACGGCCTGGCCTGGTCGTGTTCTCGAGTGGCACTAATAAAAATATCGCCGGCACACGTTTCAGCGGTCGCGCGACACAATGCTTTTCCATGTTTTCCCCCTGCTCCGCCATCCTGTCCGCATCCTGTTCCTCCCTCGGTGCGAGAGGGTTTTCCCGAGGTGCGGGATTGACAGCGAACCCGAAGCGTTGCCGCTGCAACCGGCAGTGGCCAATAATTATTATGTTTTTGAAGCCGCGTTCGCGTTCTCTCGCTCACCGCCCTGCACCCGTTTAATTTCGCAACTCCTGCAGCGAGAAGCGGAAGGGCGGCCGGGCCATGTGACGAGGATGCTAGCGAGCGTGTGCACTGCCTCCGTGTGTCTGCGTTCGGGTTGAGAAATTCAATAAAAGCATCGCTTACGCTATTTAAACGTAATTTGGCATGTGACAATTTTATGATACTTAACCGATACCCTTCGCCCTGGCGGGATCGGCCCGACGCTGCCGCATTGTTCCACCAATGGGACGACCCCTCTATGGGTGAAAGGGTGGGTTGTGGGCTGGGGAGGGGAGATCCCAGTGGTCACGTGCCGCCTGTTTCATCCCCGAGAGTCGACGCAGAAATTGCCCTTCGGTGCGTTTCTCTCTGGATTATATCACGTCGGTGCGGTTGCCGGGGCGATGCGGCCCTGAAGGATGAAAATGCGAATAAGGACGCGATTATTGCGCCTCGAACCACTTCAGCGACGGCTGCCTGGATGACTTCCACGGCGTAGTGCACTGGCGAAGGCGATCACTATCACGACTGTCTGTTTTCAGTTATTAAACCATCAGAATCACGGCCGATGCTGGCCGCGTGCCGCAAGTTCCGGGAGCGTGTTGCAGGAAACGGATTCCTTCCGGGGGTGGTTCACCCTCCGCAGTTCCTGTGCACTGGCGGGCGAGCTCGCTGACATCATTTCACACCGACTGACAAATGCCGTCATCCAGTGCCCGATATCGGCGGGATGCGATCTTAGCGGCTGCGAAGCACAGACAGGAAAGAAGGATTCCGAGTGGGACTCCTGTCCGTTGCAAAAGGTTGAACCGGAAGGGCAAAGGTCATGACGCGCCGCGTTCTCTGGCTCGATGTCCGAAACAAAGAAAACATGTGCGGCAGACGGGCTGTTGACAGCTTAGTGCTCTTCCGCCCAGCAACAGCGAGCGAGCGTCCAATGTTGACAACAATCACACCCTGTCCCACAAAAATACGACTGCGTTGAGTTACCTAACATGTAGCAACTGTGCAGTTCTTCCAGCAGCTCTAGCACGGTTCGAAAACCCCCCCTCCGCATAAGGGAACCAAGGTCAACCTCTCGGTAGTCTCTGTAGGCTGAAAAACACGACATCAAAAGTCCATAAAATTTGCTTACATTTTGATAGTGCGCATCCAGAAGAAACGATGGCACTGGGCATAGGATTTCAGCTTTTTAGCGATCCTCTTCGGGAACGTTCGATTGTGGAGTGTGTTGTGTCTAGCGACTCCGGTACGCGAGCGTTTGATAGCAGTACGTGTGCTGTACCGACTCCTTTCTTATCAAAATATCGACGCTCCGGTCCGTTTCCGGTCGCGTTTCGCAATCACCGCGACACTGCGCGCTACCGAAACGGTGTCGTCTTCCCGGTGCTTCCCGTCGGCGAAAAGTCCCCAACGTGGCGCGCTATGGCGCGGTTAGCTCTTGATGGCGCCAGCAAGAGGCAGCAGCGACCGTTCTGGCCAGTGCATACACAAGAACGGCTCAAGTGTCGAAGAGGAGTCACCGTACACCCAGCGAGCGCAGAATGCTGACGCGGCCGTGTTTGTGGAGCCTCCGGACGTGCGCGCCGGTTTGGAGAATTAAATAGCGCGCTACCGGACGGACCCGGACACGCAGCACTCGAGAGTTGTCAAATGTTTAGTTTAATTAAACCCTCGCTAAGCAAACACTCGGCGGTGGCGGCGGCGGCGGCGGCTGCAGCTGCTACCACAGAAAAGGAAGCAAAAAGACAAAAAGACCGTCGTAGCACGGAAGCTGGGCATGTGAACTGGGCATCTTGCGTGGTTCGGACGGGTTTGGCTGTAAAAGAAGGCGTAGAAGACTCTACGCAACATCGTTGCAGACAGAAACATTGGTTGTTGGGGGACTTTGAACGCTATCTCCCCCTCCCATGGAGACTGAACGCGAATCAAAATCATTTTCTACCATGTTGACATTCCGGAGGCGACAACCCATATTGACGATAGTGTCTGACGCTTGCAGATTGCTACTGGTATCGAAATACGAGCATGTCTGTCTAGATCATTCGCACTTTGCTATAGATCTAGCGCTTTGAAGGTCGTCTGAGACTTTGCTATCGTGAAATTTGAGAAGGTTGAAAATACTTCATTGCATTCTGGTCATAGGGGGATCTTGAAATGCAGATAATAGTTCCAATTATCTCGGCCTAACGGAGCCAAGTCTTGATGATTGTTTTCTTTCACTCGATATATTTTTGCCCTCATATTGCTCTGCCGTTGAAGTGTTGTTTACTCTCGTTTTTGCTCCAGAAGTGTTGTTTACTATTGATTAATGACTTAGTTTTTGGGTTCTGGGACATCAGCAATGGCAAGCCATAACTACCTCCATCGAGAGTCAATTAGATGGAAGAGAAAATGGTTCACATGCTCCAGTTATACTTCTAAACTTTATTTAACTTTGCTACTTGACAAACCTTTTTATAAGCATGCTTTGTACCTAAATACTTTGAAGCCTTGTGAGTATCGAAATAAAGTTAATATACTGAAGAAGTAGAGTTAGCTCTACAGACAACATGTTGATACCATATACATCATTTTGCAAGGTTCTTCAAGCAAGAAAAAATACAGTACTTTAAGTGGTACAGCGCTCTCTGTCCGTAACGCCTTCAAGTTGTCGATTCAATGCCCAGTCCACAGTCCAGAGCCCGGAAGTACGATGAGCTACTTGAATTACTCAAATCCAGCATTAGCTCTAATGTGCATTACTGAAGGGTGTACGTGTGTGTATGTGGATCTCCTACTTCCTGCACACCTTTCACCTGAAGGCCGGCATTCCAGGAAAGGAAAATTAGCCCGCACATCCATAAACATAACCTCACCGATCCCCATCCTACACCTTAAGCCAGCTGGTCAGTAATTAACACACGTAAATGAAAGCTAATACAAGGTGTTTAAGCGATTCACTGTTATTCCTGGAACGTAGCCGACGCCCAGGTTCAAGTCGCAGGGCCACACGAGGCACTGCGGATAATAACGGGGAGGATTAACGATAAATTTTGGACGCGAGCGGTGCGTCGTGACAGCGGTCCCGGGCGTTGTAAGGTGATCCCTATCGCAGCCCCGCAGCGAGGAAAGAAGCCGTCTCCAGCATGTCTGGCACGGTTCAGCGGGATCCTGTTCCCGATTCTTGTTCTTTTTCCGTGGAACGCCCGCAAACTCCGAAATTCCCGTGAATTCTATCGAACCGCGGGTAAGCGCCCCGGGGATTCGCCGCTACTTCCGGGCGAGCGGGCGGGAACATGTTGTTGCGTGTTCCGGTCCGTACACATCCGCATCACCTTTGCGCCCTTTCGGCTTGGATGCGCGCGCGGCACCCTTTGTTGCCGGATTTGGAACACACGCGGGGCCGACCGCTCCCCAACAATCCCGAGAAAAGCGAGTGACCAAAGATTAGAAGTCGGTGCCGTGACCAGGATACAAGCGTGGCAAGCAAGCGGGGAAGGCACGCTCTGCTCGCCAAATGGGACTTTTCCTCGGGTGGAGGTGATTGGAATGGGCACTGGAGTGCATTATAAGGTTATAAGGCCTTCCCTACTAGACATACCCTAACCTTCCCTCAACCCCGCTTCCGTCACCGGTTGAAAGATTGTCATAAATTCGACTCCGCAAGATGTGATTTCTAAATTACATTAACATAGCGCCTGTGCGCTTGCTGGCGTCCTGTGCGCGCCTGACACTTGCCAGACCACGGGCACGCACACACATTCCCGTTCGCAAGGGAGGTTTTTTTCCCCGAGGGTAAAGCACCTGGCCCCGGAAAATGTTGATTTGGAGGCAAGGACGCTGGAGGGGCCCAAACCAACAGCACCGTCACCGTCAAGCCAGATGCCAGATGCCTAAATTGTATTTTATCCTCCGCGTTGTTCCGCAACCGCCGCTCCCCGCGTGCCCGTCAGCCCCCACGGCTCGGTTCGCCCTCGTTTCCTGAGCGGGGCTGTGCATTGGAAAAGCCTCACCCGCGCACTTGCCACGGCGGTGTTTCGCAATGCGCAGGATCGCCAACCATTTCGCCTGCCTGTTGGGCGCTAGCGCTAGGGAGGTGGAGGACGAAAACCATGGGGAGAACGAAAATCCAAACATAACCATCCCTTCCCCCTTTCCTTCCATTTCACCCAGCTTGGCCAGAAAGGAAACGGGAAAATGGAATTACGGCACAATTTTCATATTTCGTTCCGCTCGAAGGCAGCAAATCGCAAACCTGTCAAAAAGGGACGAACCCGAAGGGATACCACCGCCCCTCGGTGTAAGCGCGCGCCTGTGTGCGTGTGTGCTGCTAGGGGAGGTTTTTGGGGTGCCGGCCATTTTCCCTTCGCTCGCTGGAGGCGATTTTTCTTGCGCAAGTGCTGTCGAGGGGTAGGGAAGTATTAAAAACGCGCTCGCGGTGCCGAAAACTCGGCGAATGGTATAAACCCAAAATGGAAGCCTGTTAAACCGCCGCCACCAACATCACTTCTCCACCATCCCCCGCCCCAGAGGGGCATGTTAAGGTTTTGTGTGCGTGTATGCGTTATGCCTGCGTTTTTTCAAAGTGCTTTAATTTGATTTTGGGAAATGAAAAATGCTTACGCCGAGAAGAGTTTCTTCGTGGTCCGATAAATGTTACGTAAGTCTTATTAATGGAAACATGTTAAAAATGAGAACAGTGTTGTTACAACTGTATTATATGTATTAATGTGTTGCTTAAGCTTGTTAAGTTAAAATGAATGAATGAAGTAATAAGGGGAAATACTAGAAAAGAAAAATATCGATCGAGCTGTTCCTAGAAATTTCTAGAAATTTTAAATAAGTTTAGCTCCGGCTAGCAACAGCGAAAATCAAACGATGGTGTCGCAACGCTTCGCACAACTTCGAGTCATTACAACAGTGCAGCAAACACTCCAGTCCAGCAGCCAGACGTTTTCTCGTACTTTTGATAAGTTTCTCGCCATGATAAGTTTGCTGGCAGTATACCAGCATTATCGCTCGCCAAGGAAAAGCCAAAATTTCAAACAAGAAATTAAACGTGAAAGAGCAGCAACAGCGTTCCGGTTTTTTCCCCCCTTCCCTGCCCCGTTGCGCATTGGATTTCTTATCATTTGAGCCGACAGCAAAAAGTAATGTGTGCGTTTTTTGAAGATTTTTGTTTTCTTTTGATTGTGCTTGGTTTCGTTGTGTGTGTGTATGTTTTTTTTTCTTCTTTTTAGAACCAATCAGCTGCTCTCGCTTTTTTTTACATTTATCTCGTTAAGTTGTAATTAAACTCAAGATTCACATTCGGTTTTTAGTGTCGCTACCTTCTCTACCCTCTGGCCGGCACACTCGCTTCTTCCGCGAGGTTTCCGGGTGAGGGGGGGGGAGGGAGGATTGAATCACAAAGCTAATTAAACGCTCCATCGAAATCGAACGACTTGGAACGACGGTGGCTGGAAAGTCCCGCGACCGCGCCAGCTTTTTCGGTGGTGTCCGCCTGTGTGTGAACACAAAGCCGTCAAACCGGCGTGTATGTGTGTGCACTGATTAGTGCGAGCAGAGGACCGCACTGATTATTATTATGATTGCTTATTAACTCGTCAACCGGGTATGCGCGGGTTCAAGGTGGCGACCGGATGCAAACGGTAGAAGCAGAGGTGAAACTTAGTTAGTTCGCTTGTGTGGGATGGAGTTTTGATCCGATGCAAAATTTGTTCATTATCGGGTTGTAAGGAAAAGTGATCTAATAATTTGAGCAAAGTTGTCCAGAGAACTGAGCCGAGCTTCGTATACCTTCTACAAGATTTGTTTACAATTATTTAGTTTTTTAGACAACAAAGTATTCTCAACGCTTAACCATTTTACAACGCTTTTATGCCTTTCATGCTCTGTTAACAATATGATTCCTTTATCCAGAAAAAAGTAGATCTTTAATTTTTGTTTTTTAGAAAATGTTTTTGCTTTTAACAGAAAGCACCTAGCAAACTAATAATTTTTAGCACGCATTTCCAAGCATAAAGTGAAGCACTTAAAGTAGCTTCAAACAGTGAGCAATGTTCTAAAACATTGAGCAAAACTACTGTTAAAGCCTAAAGTTATGCATTTCAGTGTTATCATTTGAGTGATACATCGGAAGCGTGACGAAGTGATCCGAGGATGAATGATGAAGTGTTAGTGTTAGGATTAAGTAACCATTTGTAAGAAATTAGAAATGTTTTAGCCGTTTGCTCGACTTAAACATTATCACAAACAACTACTTTAAATGACGATATCGACAGAATAAAAAAGACAATTATTTAATACTTTAAAATCACGTTGATTATTAAAATTTTAAAGTGCTAATAAAAAACATTGCAGCATCTGTTTAGATTGTTAAATCTTTATTCAGTAGAAAATTGATTATCCGGGGAGCGATTAGCCGGGGGGTCGGAATATCCGTGACCCAACAATTTGACAGCTCCAGAAGAAAAATGCCTTTTGCCACCAAGATGTATTTATTTACCAGGTGAATTTTGATTACTTTCGCCATCTTGAGACATCTTTGGATGTCTTTGAGTATTGTTATGTCAAATCGTATATGGCTTTCAGTACCCTTCAGTAGCCCTTCGGCAAATTCTGTACCATAACTCCTAGAAGTATTATGTCAAGTTGGAAAATGTCAATTTGCTCTGGACGAACTCACCTTCTAAATATAAACACCTTGATTATCACTAAGTTGTATCAAGCTAAGACAAGAACCACTCCTAAGTGATAAGGCAAATAAATCAATATGTTTTGTATATTTAAGGTAAGAAAAGTGATTTATAGCCCACAACTTACATGGATCTATTATCCGTGTAAATCAATTATCCGGCCTGACCAACCCGGATAATCGACGCTGTACTGTATTTAAAAACAAAATCGCGAAAAGATCTTTCAGAAGCGAAAAGCCCAACGGGATCTTCAATGTAGCATCCACTTTCATAATATTCATAACATTAAAACACTGTTATCATTACTTACTTACTTATCGGGCGCTACAACCGCTTGGCGGACGCTTCAACGCCATCTTCCCATCATCTTGGGCCTACCACACCACAACTCCTCTGTCCATGTGGACGGCCCAAGAGGACTTTGCGGGCTGGGTCGTCTGGGTCCATGTGTATAACCCCACCGGAGCCGGGCGAGCTTAATCCGCTGTACAACAGTACAAAGTCGTTATACAGCTCGTACAGCTCGACGTTGTATCGGCTCCTCCCTTGTCCCTCTCCACGTATGGGGCCAACAATCCTTCTGAGCATCTTCCTCTCGAACGCGGCTAAGAGGGTTTTGTCAGATTTGGACAGAGTGTTATCGTTATAGTTGTCAAATTTTTGAAAAGAAAAAAGCAAGTTTTGAGTTTTGAGATTTTGCGTTGAAAAAATCAAGTAAATCGTACGAAGCGCATTCTATCCCGTTCATATTGTACAGATCGATAAGAGTCCTTAATGTTATTCGAAAGAACTAAGAAATTCTTCAACGTACACTTCTGAGTACTGAATCAACTTCTACAAGCATCTTAGCACCAACATCAATGGTACCTTAAAATAAAACGAAAAAGGGACAACGAGCAAGGAAATCTCCTGAAAGCAGCAACATTTTGTCGGTCGCTGCACAGAGCAGAACCTTTTTATAGCCCGACAAAAAGAGATACTTCCGTGTCCGTGCCACTCGGGATCTGGGGTAGTGTGTTGGTCACTATCGATTAGCGAAAGCAAAGCCTCTTCTGCCCTTCGCCGGCTAATCGATATCGTTGGGATGTTGCGTGCCTGCCTACCTACATCAGCTCACCTCACACACACACACAGCAAGGGGAAAGGTATTTTCAACCAATCCTGCCCACCGGTTACCTGATCCGTTTTACAATCTTCACATCCAGATTGCCGGACTAGACCATATGGTGACGGAGGTTCTAGCAGCAGCAGTACCCTCCGGGGAGTTGCCAATGCTCCGGAAGGTATCTGTTTCTGTACGCGTCTGCAAGTCGATGAGTTCTCCCCGCCCTCCCTCTCCCTTTCTCCCATCCCCGCGACTCGAAAAGAATACAGGAATCTCGGGGAAACCCAAATCTGGCCTAGGCTGGCTAGGCTGTGCGTTAAGTCGATTATTACTTTTCGCAGCCGGAAGCAGCAGCGCGTGGTGTGCCAGATGATGTAGTAGGACCTGGGTGCGCCTCGCCCGTACATCTGGAAGGGCAGCGAAGCAGCCCTATTAACCCCCCCTTCGCTTGAGTAACACGACCCGTGCGCGAGGCTAGAGCGTGACGGCAGCAGGAAAGTCTGCACCAAAAAAAAACCCCTCTCCAAGGGGTGGAGCGAGGGGGCGTGGGTGCGCAATTTTGCCTCTCAATCGTTTTCAATTATGCTCAAGTTTCGACAATTTCAAGTCAACAAGCTAACCCCGGGAGGGATTGGTCCGCTTCCCCTGTTCCCTCCGTTCCAATGCCCCTCGCCGGCGGAGGAGGAAAGAAAACCGAAAATGAAAAACCCATTAAATTCCCTCCCCCCCCCCCCCCCCCCATGGTTTTCCCAGGGGCTAAAGTGGGCAAAGTGGGTCGAAAAGGAGCAAAACCGTGGCACCCGTGATTCTCAGCCCGGCGCTCGGCGTACTTGTGCAAATGTACCTTTTTTTCCCCGTCGTTTGCGAATAATCGCCGCTTCCCCATGCACTTCACATTAATTTCGTTTTCGCTTTCGTTCGGTGCGACTCCTCCGGGGCCGTTATGCTGCCGAGTTGTAACATGTTGCCGCGGTAAACATTGTGCACCCCTTTTTTTTGTTTTTCTGTTTTGCCGCTCTGTTGCCACTTGAGGCAGCCACTCGGTCACGCTGCTACAATGCGTTATCATAAAAATTATGATTCGAGTGCGCGCTCGCTCGCAGATAGTCGCACCACCGCCAGGCCACGGGCTAGAGCGGGCCGCTCAAGTGGCTCTAGCCGCCACTCGACAAGGTGTTGGCGTAAAGTTTGGTTCGCTTTTCAAAAGCGGGTAAAGGTGCGTTTCTGTTTAGCAGTTGCCCTCACTTGCCGATTCGATTACTTCAGCTCAACTGTTTTCCGATTAGATTGGAGGACACCAAGCCGCGAGCAAATATCGATCGCAGTTAGCTTCGAGTACTGGGGAACAACTGTTCCAAGGTTGCTTGAGTGTAGAGATCCTTTTTTTCTCTCCCTTTCTCTCTTTCTTCCCATTGCAAACGCGGGGGAAAACAGGGACAAAAAACCCGGCGGTTGGGATTGCGGGAAAGCTGTGGGAAAGCGAAGGAAAATCGCACCGAATCGAATCGGATTCGGGACGTCGCTCCCGGTGCACAATTTGCCACGGTTGATATAGCGAAGCGGTGGAACCACCACAACACGGAGGGGGAAGGAGAAAAAACCGGGGAGGGCTCGGAACGGCAAAACCTGTTGACGTGCAGCGTCAACGTCCACTTGACAGGACGGACCGAGTGTGGAGGGAAAATGGGAAACAAAAACAACAGCGCCAGCGGCTCGACAGTGCTACGGGCGGGAAAATCAAGCAGGAGAAAGGGAGCGGGGCAGGGGAAAGCTGGATGTACTTGGTCGGGCTGAAAGTGTCCCCGAAACTCAACAACGAAAATGCAGGAAAAATCACGTTCAAACGCCAAGAGAGAGAGAGAGCCTCCTGTCTGTGCAAGCCAAACAAAAAACAAAAAGAAGTGCCAGCAAAGTCTAATTAAACGTTAATTACGCACCGCCAGCAAACGCTTCTGCATCAGGTGCATTTCGGGGGCAACTGTTGCGGGCAAACAAACCTTATTTCATGGCAGATTAGCATTCAATTTAATTTTATTGCACCGATTGTCGCGGACCGTCATTTCGGGTGACATAGTTTCGCGTTGCTTGGCACGGGCACCCACGGCAGGGGCACACTCGTTGACAGGTTTTACGGTGCGGTTTCGTACCCGTGCGCGGATGGGATCCATTCCCGCCGTACGTGCTGTGATATCGCGTCAACAAGCATGTTTTTGTGTTATTTATTTAATTTTTATTACTTTTATCACAAGAGAATCATACACGAAACTAATCATGTCAGAAAGCAGGAAAGGGAAGCGGATCGATAGGTAGGTGAGCGAGGAGCAAAAACATCCCTGTATCAGCACCTGGATGAGCTGGAATCGTAAAACACATCTTTGAGTGATGTTTTCTATAAGGCATTTGAAGCGTTCTTTTATTTTTAAATTTCAAAATACTTATCTTCATTTTTGTATGATTAAACTGCGTATGCGAATTCGTTTCGGATGAAAAAACAACTTCCTAGAAAATATAAGGACCAAAAGTTCTACTGTTAGTTTAAATACCGCTTTATGGCTCAAATGTTTTCACCATGGTATGATAAAAAATAAATAAAATGATTAAAAACCACTTGGTAGGACATGGAAGCGGTAATGAAATTAAAACGGAATGTAGTGTTAATGTTTTTTACTTTTGCTTATAGAATACGGCCTAACCGATCAAACGAAATTTAAAAAATGGGCAAAAAATAAGCATTAAAATGAAAAGATGTTTTTTTTTTTATTTATTAGGTAAAAACGGCCCAGGGCGTATTGCTTGGAATCAAAGTTAATTGATGAATTAAAAAACATTGCTACTAATTTAAAATTCTTTAAATTTAAAAAAACTCAATATCCAAAACGCTCCCTACCTGCATAAAAATAATTAAAATCAACTTCTGCAGCCCTGCAACAAACTGAGCACTTAGTGTGAAATATAAAAAAAATCACAAAAATGAAAAACTTCTCCTTTACATTTTTTAAGTTACTTTGATTGGTTCATAAAATTAATCATAATAATAATAATAAGAAGAAGAATAATATTAATAAAAATGAAAATAATAACAAAAATAATAATAATATCCTTTCCTTAACTTTTATGAGATCAAATAAACAAATAGCAGGATTTTCTAATCAAATTTAAGATAAGAAAACAATGAAAGTTTAAATTCATTTACTTAATTAGCAAACAATGTATGAGAATCTGTTTTCATTATCTGTAACGGAAATTCCATAGAGTTTACAAAAAAGTAAATGGAATGCGCCACATTAGAGTGTTGCTCTACAAAGTACTCTATAGCATGAGAACTGTTCGCACGATACGACAAGCAACACTTTTGAGTTGACGCAAAACCCAGCGCGCCCACAATTTGTCTGCCCAATTTTACACGACGACAAGACTTGATGACTCACCATTTCCCAGGGCGAAAAATCTTGACAGCGGAGCAACGCCAACTCCACCCCCCCCCCCCGTGTCCGGATGAAAAATGCCTGTAAAAAGGCAAAAAGCGTACGCCACTGCACATCGAATCGCTCGGATAAAACGTAAAGCTTCCGACAATCGGGAGGGATTTGCCACCCAGTGCGGACCGTCACACAACCGCCGTCGTCTGTAGTGGATTATCCGGACGCGTGAACGCCGACTGCTGGCGGTACATACGCACACCACAGTTCGAATGCAATTTAGGCAGCGACGGTAGCAACCTTTCGGTACGTTTCGTGCAAAGTGATCGATAATGCTTCATCATCCGTCATTCACGGGGGTTGGGGAAGCCGAACAGAAAGCGCGTGGTGCGTTTCGAAGGTGGTGGGATGGCGCAGCATCGGTTGTGGGCGGCCGCCGCTGAGAAGCGCACCGAATCGTGAGCAATTTCGGGTACGGGAAAATCCTACATCATCAGCACCACCACGCAATGCACAAATTGGTTACGCCGAAGCAGTGGCGCGTCCGGATGATGCGGTGGGTGGATCAGCATCCTTCGGTCGCCTTGATTTGCGTAACGAATGGGCACACACAGCGCGGAAAGGCGAGGCCCGCTTCCGTAGGGAAAATGGTAGAAGCTCGTGCTAGGGATGTGGTAACGCGTGTACGGTTTCGTTGCGCCTACGAAACCGGGCTCCCCTGGCCGAGAAGGCGCACATGGAATGCTTTCACTTGTTCACTGTGATTGAGACGGTGGCTAATCGTGACAAGGCAGAATGTTGTAGAAGAAAGTCGATGCTATTATTTTAAACTGACTTGCACAGACAAACAGGAAGGTGGGTGCCTAGGCTTAGGGCTAGGTTGTAGAACTTCTCAGCACACAAGATAAAGGGAATAAATATATGAGATCTTCCAAAGTACAACTTCTTCCATACCCATGACGTCATACCAATGAATTCTTTACAAGATTTTTATTTCTTCAACATGATATTAAACTCCAGAAAAAAACATAGTCCTTGGAGCCAACTGTCAATGCAATACAAATTGCAATAAACCACAAAACTGCTCACAATGCATAAGATCTTCAAAAGTTTCCTTCGTACGGATTGTCGGACGTAAGTTACTACTACATTGATTACAAATACAACTGTCTCGGAATGCTCTGAGTCAGTCATAAGACCTCCAATATCAGGGACGCTCTCGTTGATTGCTAGAAACTGCAGTAAAAATGCCAAAACCACTCTATCGTCATCGCCCAGACATTCCAGAGATACAGGATCCAGTATGAAGCTGATGGTTTTACTTTTAAAAGTACTTAAAAAGTAGGTCTGATTTGCATAAGATTTAAAAGTATCTTCAACGGCAAGCTACATGGGACGTAAAGACATGATACATAAAATATTTCGTAAAAGTACGCAAGGCTCTCCCGCGTTCTGAAATGGAAAGTTTTTATTCATCTCCCTAGCGGATGAGTGACGCAGACTGTAGTCTGTCATTTGGCAACTTTTACCGCCGCCCAAGTGCGCTCACGAAAAGCAGGTCATCCACACTCGGTCGACGCTCAAACATCCGATCAGCAACCAGCACTGGAATATCCGGTGATTTATCCAGAAAACCGAGTCATCGGACGCCGGCCGGACCAGACGAGTCAATGTCGGTCCGCCGAACAATTCACCCCATTGTGCACAGAATCTGCCCTCCTCGCCGCCATCCGCGTGCGAACAAACACAACATACTCCCTCTATGCAGCCGACCTTACAGCATCAACCGAGCCAGTCCAGGCCAGTGCTGCTCGCAGTGCTATCGAACACGAAAACCGACACAATCTCGGGACAGTGGTCGTTCCGGAGGGGGGGGGGGGAGGAGGCGAAAAATGGGGTGCCCGAAAGAGCGCGGGAGGCAAATGGAAGCATCGCAAAGAAACAAAGCCACTCGGCGGCCACGCACACTCGCACCCGCCCGCCCGCGCCAGGAAAGGAAGCTATAAAACTGTGCAAATAATGGATCCCGCACCATGTCATGGCGGGGCCAGTGGTTTTGCAGCCTGAACTTGGACGATGCAACTTGTTTGTTGATGCATTTGGTGGGATTTGTTTTTCGGTGATGCAGTGTTTCGATGCAAAGCGGCCATATGTAGACCATCATCCTCCCTCGTCGGAGAGTCCCAAGCGGGAACATGTGGAAAGGGTTTTTTTTCTCTTATTGTTTGCACTGAATGTGGTGCATTATGCGATGCCACAGCAGCACAAAGAAAAACGGGAGCTACTGGGGCAGACAGTGGTGATGGGGATTTCATTTGCGGACCTACTAGGACCGTTTCTTCATTCGCTCGTTTACGTTCATGAGCTTTGAACCTACTTTTTACCTAAAATTTTCAATATGGTGTGCATGATACATCTCATTTTTGGGAGATGATTTTTTTACCAAGACGAAATATTTCGAGTTCCGCTAGGCACGACGATTTTAATTCAGTGCAAGCAATTTTTCAAAATGTTCCATTGTTTTGAGATGAAGAACTAGAGCAAGAGTTTTTGCAGCCAAAAAAACTGTGTTATTTTGTTCAAGCTCAAATAGTACTCTAATTTTACGAACTGCCTGGTTGGTGCTTGGGACTATCTTAGGAATCAATGCCTGAAATGAAACAATCGAGCTTCAACGTTCAATAGAGATGATACAGTAGTTTGCACTTTCGAGTTGATGTCTTATTGCAGAATATAACTCAAGAAATGTCTAGTTGTTAATACTTGAATTGCCTAGGACTTATCGTTACAATTGTTAGAATTTAGGTAATAAAACGTTTGAAAAGGATAGTGTACTTCACATAGATGTTCTTGCAGTTGCCACCAGTTGCAGCTTGGGAGGATTCGATCTTGCGACTAGAGTATCGCAAGATGTAGGTGGAGCGTGGTTGTGCAATAACATCTTCCAATCGTAAAAAGTCACGTGGATGACCAACCGGTTCTAGACAGAGGCGTCGCGCAGGAACGCCACGCCGAAAGCCACTAAACACGGCTGATATATGATATATGCATGCGGCCGGGAGTTTTGCTGCCTCATCCGGCCCGTCGTCGGATTTGCTGCTACTACCACCACGCTCCGCGATGATGACCCTCGGCGACCGGCCGGAGATCGCACATTAAGGCAATATAAATTCAACGGTTCACGACGCTTACAACCACAACAACACACACACACACACGGCGGGCATAAGGGCAGGCGGACGGGAAAACGGGCAGTACCCGCGCTCAAGACCGCTGACGGTGACGAGCGATAGTGGAGTAGCATACCCCACCTATCCCCCCGGATCGGGAGAAAAAGAAAGCAGCACGAGCTGAGCGTGGGGAAGTGGTGCCGGGAGTGGTGTGCAATGTGAAAACAAATAATTATATGCCATGATGATAATCGCTGAGGCTCATCGTCGTCGTCCGAGCGATGGGCAGCACGGGTGGGGAGGGAAGCTTGAGCTATTTTTTGCACGAAAAGTCTAGCTCGCCGACGGCTTCCGCATCTTCGCCGCTATACCTCGGCAAGGGGCCTCCGCCCAGAAGGTTTCGGTCGGACCGGGTCGGGTCGCGGCTTTAGCATGTCAAAGTTTGCAGAACTCAAATCTGGTTTCGCTGGGCAGTGATTCTCGATGCTTCCCTTGCTACTGCCGCTACTACCGCGGCCTAGAGCTCACGGGGCTGTTGGAGCGAGCGAGCGAAAGACGGTGGTCGGTGGCGCTTAGGAGGAGCTCGGTTGGAAGATTGACGCGTCCGCGCATCACACAGCGACCTTATCTGTGGCAGTACTTCACCCCGGGGGCACACACACACACGGCATATCCCGAGCGTTTAATTTTTCATCTGACCCCGCGTCAGGAAGCGGCCCGATGCGCTGATGCGGCTTATTATTGGCAGGGCCAGTCAGGCCAGTCCGATCCTGTTAGACAACGCAGAACAATAACAGGCCGCTTGCCGAACGGGAATGATTGAGTGAGACACACACTCAAACACACACACCTACACACAAAAAGAAGGTTAGAGGACGATAAGCTTCACTACCAGCAAATGATGCGCACTCGGCAGCGGAAGCCGCGGAGGTGATGCTTGTTGTGCCCCGTTTCCCCGGTTCGCGCCTACCGTCCCATTTGACAGCTCATCAATGTCAAAGGCGCATCGGGATGGCAAGGAAGGGGGGGGGGCGAAATGGGTGCACCGAAATCCGATTGCGCTCAGCGGAGAATCGCGGTCGTGGCGCGGTCATTGGCGGCGGCTGCCTGGGTGGAGCGAACCTAGCAAAGTACCTCCTTGACCCAGCTCGCGCGATCGTACACACCGTGAAACGATTATCAATGTGTGTTGTAAGCCGTTGCAACCGAAGATGGAAGGGGGGGGTTTGGTTATCGCACATTCCATACAGCGGCGCGATGCATTCGGTGGGGCTCGGATTGCTACTAGATGCAGCTGGAAGTTGATGAGGTTTGCTGCTATCCTAGAAGTTGCAGGAAGTATCTGAGATCTAGGTCTATGATAACGGAGGTTCTACTTGTAGCGACGTGACGTTCCGCTCGTGACGTTATCTTCAACTCGTCTGAAAACTTGCTTAGAATCAGAAATAATAAAATGTTGGAAATGTCTGACACATTGACGTCCATGTTCGTTTATGTATCCTGAACTTGTAGTACCTATTGGTTTCTTCATGTTAAACAATGCTCCAAAAACTCTGGATGGACTTATACCTATACGAAGATACCTCTGGATGAACTTATATAAATAAACGAATAATTCCACAAATCCTCAAGGGGGCAAAAAGATGAGTTTTCGAGTACATGACTTTCATTTAATTGCTTTATCCTCCAAAGTGAGCCAACGGGAGGTCATGAAACGCATTTAAGTCCCTCGCAAAAATACTTGAAATAATCGTTAAACAAGTATAAGCAGTGGTGGTGGCGGCTACGGCGCCAGTCTTTGCACGACAGGACTGGAGCCCAACTCCCAACCGGATCGTTTCTAAAAAGGCTCGAAAAGTAAGCCAGAAATGACCGGCATCACCTACGAGGAATTCACAATCGTCATTTTACTTCAACTATAGTATTGTTAAGTTTACATCAATGTACTGGAGAATCTGAACATAGATCAATTCCCTTAGTTTGGACCGTTCATATCATCTTCAGATGTGACTAGCCTGTTGTAGAAAGTACCATCTCCTTATTTCCCTATAAGGCTCTGCCTATTGTTAATTTGTCTGTACTTTTAATTGTGTGTCAGGAGTAGTGTCAGACAAAAAAGGGTTTATTTATTTATCTGACTCACTCTCTATACTAAATGCGTTAGGTAACTCTTCCAGGTTCCTAAAAGCGACATTTTTTTGGAGCCAAATACTCTACATAGATGTTAAAACAGATGTACAAAATAAATAAAAATAGTTTAAATAGACTATTTCTATTAATAATCCACTGGGAAAATATACCACCAAGTTCTAGCACTAATTCCAACTGTTCCTGGTAAGAAATCGTGGCAAAAAATGTTTAGTACAAAATTATAAGAACACTTGCGTTGTTTTTAATTTTGTAGAATTTATTGAGCATGTTTGCTGCTGTACCAAGTTCAACACTAGAACAACCAAGTTCGTTGGCATTTAGATAAGAAAATATAGCTAGTTTTCTTGTCTATTTTTTAAGAGTTCGGAGTGACGTCAAAACATCTTACTATCTTTCTTAAAAATATTAGTATTATTGATCTAACTTTGTGTAAACTTAAGCGTTACCAGTCAAAACGATTGGTCTGGTGGAGTTCTGGAGCGGAGTTAACGCCCTGTGACTCTGCTGACCACTGCACTGACCTACACCAACACACTTTGTCCATCCCCTCCTCTCTGTGCGGCTCCTTCCAGCAGTTGCTCCCGGACTAGGTTGCAGATTTCACACCTCAACTACCCGAACCTGACGTCAATTGTCACCTGCTCGCACACTCGTCACCGTACACGCCGGGTGCAACGCAAAACCAACAGCAGGATTGCAAGGCCCACCGGACAGACAGGCGCACTTTGTCACCGCGGTCGGGTTTTTTGGCGGTCGCCAAAAATGTGCAACTTTGTACGGCCGAAAAGCCACCGAACCGGCATGATGCGTAAATTAATTTCAGCGTCACAGCGACAACCTAACAAATCCCGTCGGCATTCTCGGGCCTGCGTGCGCTGCCGGCGCTGGGACGAAGCGTTTTGTCCTGTGGCTTCACACTGTCTCTCTTGCCCTGTGACGCCATTTTTCAGTCTTCAGTCACGTCGTTTTCTCGTGTGTTAAATTCGCCAGAAATCCCTTCCCCCATTGCGCAGCAGCGGGGCCGGCAGCGCACTAATGACAGTGATTTATTCATTTCATCCTATAAATTTACCAGCAAACTGTCCTTAGATCCTCCCGGGTATGCATGCGTCTGTATGTATGTGTGCGTGTGTGTGTTCATTACTGCGGGGTCTTGTCATGTAAAACATGTGTAAAGCAAATCGCTACCGCTGGTGCTACTCCTGCCCCCGCAGTCCTCTTTCTCCGCATTTCTGGGGACGCTTGGGGTCGCCTGGGTTCTAGTTTTCAGCTTCCCCTTTTTTTCTTTCAGGGGAAGGTTTGAGACGCTGACACTCATGATGGTTGCAGTTTTGCTTTATTATTGTGCTTAGCGGATATGTTGCTGCCGCGAGCAATTAGACGCGTCTGCCTGCGACGAACCGGCTGTATCGATCTTGCCCTGTGCCGCTGCCCGTGCCACGGTTTGGAGGTTGCTGTGCGTTGAACGCACAAATTACGGTGAAAATGATTCGAATACGCGATGAAAAGCTGCATTTGCCGGCATGGCCTTAAAAACCAGGGTACAGCAGCCAACAGAAATACGGTACGGCAAGTTGCAGAACAAGCAACAAGCGAGTGCATGGTTTCGGCGCAAAACATGGCGACACGCAAACGGGCCAACGGCGATGGCAGAAGACGTTTGTAGATGGTGCACATAAATTTAAATCCGTCACCGCCAGTGCACGCACCCCGAAGCTTTGCGGTTCTACCTCTTCCATTCCATTGCGCGCGTTCAAACTCACCGACCTAGAGGAAGTCTCCCCTCTTGCAGCGGCTCGGCGCATTCCGCTTTGCCGTGCCGTACGGCAAGGGCAAAGATAATAATCGTCGCTCCACGCCTCACCACAGTCGGATTGGCAGGTTTTTGGTTGTATTTTGTATGTTGCTGTGTTTTTTTTTTAATTTAGGAGAATTTGTACATTTCTTCATCGAGTTCTAAGCGAACTCCGTTTTCGGAGCAAAGCACGCAGTAATGGGGGATCAGAGAAAACATGGGCCAACCAAAAAAAAACTGTGACCGAAAAACCGATGCAACGCACCCCGCCTGATGCACGGAACGGCAAACATAAAAAAAAACGAGACGCGAATAAAGTAAAACAAAAGTGAAAAATATGGCGCCAGTGTAAAATGGTTTTTTTTTGGTTTCAACGAAGAATGTGACTCGGCAAGCGTACGGCAGTGCGGCAGAGGTCCTAGCGAAGACGAGGCTTCTAATTTGTAAAATGTGATTTACAAATTGAATTAATTAATGCCCAAGCCCCACACAAGCGTCTATCCGCGAAGAGGAGTGGAGGGGGAAACTGCGAAGAAGAAAAAGAAGTAGCGATGAGATGAGCAGAAAGGCCTGAAAACGCTGGTGCCGAAGCAAAACACGTGCACTAGCAGCGAGCGTCGCCGTTTTGGCCGTTTTTTTTTGAGGTTAGGTCCCGATTACGCGAAGGCGCCATTTTGCTTGGGCAGAATTGCAGTGCTGGAGCGAATTGGGATAGTTTCCGAATGTTTTCGAAGAGCTTTAAAATGAAAAATAATAAACCCGAAAGTTGTTGGAGCTGGAACGTGGAAGTAAAGACTGCTTTACTTTAGCATTTTTAGAGGTTAAAGGTACAACTGTCAAAACATAGTGGTTTCTCAAATCAAGCGCATGTGTTGAGAGCTCGTAAGAGGAGGAAGAGATCGGGACGATCATGAAGGTTTCCGCGAATTTCCGGGCCAAAAACGTATTCTACCATCATTTTTCTCTCTCTCACTCTCTCTAGACAGCAACCTCTTTTCCTCCCGATTCGAACGATTTAATCTGTCCTTCTGACGGGTGCTCCCTTTCCTTCCCCTTTGGAAGGAAATTGAGTTGGGCGAGGGGTTTTTTTTTTGGGAGATTGTGCAGAAATGTGCAGCTCGCCGCGTGGTGCAGCAGCATCTTGCTTTCGGGAGCAGAAACCAACGCAGTTTAATTGCCACCCTGCACACAGCGGCTGCCAGCCAACGTGCGACACTCTGTGACGGCAAAATGTGTCTTCCTTCCATTCGTTCCTGTCATGCGTTACTGCAAACACTTATCAGTGTAACCGTTTAAACTGCCCAGGCAAGCGTTAAGGTTACTTTGCTGAAGTAAAATGCTTAAGTACAGCTGTTTCGAGTGAGAAACACTCACAGAGGGATATTTAATTTGGATACTGCTATAATTTTACTTAATTTTCTGTGTTGAGCAAATGATTTTCCTTTACTTGCCAAATACAAATCGAAAAATGGGAATATTATCATGTTTCCAAATACTAGGCATAAAGTTTCATAAATTTAAAATAAATTAAATTATTGTGTTGGAATTAATATTAATTTATGACTCATAGAGTTACTTGCTTATGTAGCTAAGTAATACAAATAACAGCATTTCTACCTTCTACTACTTAGCCTATTTTAAATATTTTATATATTATTATATAATATTTTTCTGAAGTGAATATCACATTTCGCTGACAATGAAATCCCATTGAAATTAGTCATATCGAAAAAAAAACAAGTAACGTATAACATCATATCACAGCCAATGTGGGTCATGTCATGCGAATGGCGCCTGACAACCTCTTAGTGCGAGATATATAACGCTCTTTTGCACACTGTTAAATAACCCAAAAACAAATAATTGTGTAGTTTAATTTTTGCAACATTTCTAATTTCCTATAAATGAGCAAATTGTTCAGTAAATCTGTTTAACAGTTAAAGTGAGCAGAGAGAAATTTTGAAAAAAAAAACTTTCTAACCCTCTAGCACAATCGATTTGTTCTTTAAGAACTTAGAAATGTATGGCTAAATAACAATTTTAACTCATTTTGCAAGACAACTGTTGTAACTTAAGCTCATTGCGAATTGGGTTATTGAAAATGCGGACAGTTGTATCGCTGTTTTAAGATTACCATGGCTCGCTTAAAAAAGTGTGATTAAATTAATGGAAATGAGGGTAAACTCGTATCTACCATTAAACTAAAATTAAATTAAATTTATATCCTTGAGCTCGATATTAAATTAACCATACTTATATTCCACTCCAAACGTACACGCACAAACCGTCGTAAAATAAAGTAATAAAAATATATGCTCCCTGCTTCGAACCGAATTTCAACACCTTTTAGAGACAAAACGCCCTGTGTGCACAAAGCTGTGAGCCTTTTCATCTGTCTTTACGCTCGGGCTCACATCGCATCGTAAGCGGTATGATTTCTACCATTTGTAATTTCCCTTTTTTTTTTGTTTGCGTATTTTAATCCCTCAACCCGGTATCTCACTGGAAACGGAAACAAAAAAACAGTACCGCTCTATCAAAGGGTTGTTTTGCCTCGTGTGTATTGGTGCAGAAGATACAAAACCACAGCGAAAGCAACAACAAGCGGCAACGAAAAAACGGCCGATCGTGAAAAAAGGGGGATTTTCATTGCCCCGGCCACCGGCACCACAGTGAGCAGCGGAAAACTTTGACGGAAAGCCTGCATTTGACAGCTCCTCCCAGCATGCGCGTGTGTGTGTGTGTATCTCTCTCTCCCTCTCTTTCTGTGTCTTTTACCACTTCATCCATCCGTTGCAATGCGTAAAGCGGGAACATGGTAATAAGCTTGTTCGCGCGCCCTGTCCATTTCCTCAATTCATTTTCCCCCGTCCCTTTGTCCCTTTTCCGCGTGTGTTTTCCACCCAATGTGTACACACATGTTGATGCGTGCGTTATTTACACCGGCGCTTGTTGTTTTCTAATTTTTTTTTCTCCCGCGCGTGTGTGTGTATTTTATTTATTTGCTTCAATTGACGCGGTGGCAGGCACGGTGGAAAACGGATTTTATTCGCTGCCCCTGCCTACTTGCTGCCCTGGGGAGGGGGAAGAGGGAAGCTCGCGAGAGGTGTGTTTTTAGCATTGGGTGGGATTTAAAGGTCCGCTTGGTTTGCGCATTATTTTGATACCTTTCGTGTAATATTCTATTTTCCCCTTGTCACGTCCCCCTAAACATCACCTTTATCTCTCCCTCTCTCTCTCTCTCTCTCGCTCGAAAACCGAAGCAATTTCCCGCCTATTTTCGGAAACGGATTTTATTTCGATTTGATTATATTCACACGACAGGCCCGGCAGTGGGACAAACAAAAAAACGGGCAAACGGAACGGAAAGAAAAACCACCCAGAGGGGAGGGGGGGAGGAAGGGGAAAGGGCAAGGAGTGCATTCGATTAAACCACGGCACACCAGCAAGGGTGCCCCACAAACACAGCCACGCAGCCACGCAGGCAGTTAAAAGAAAAAAAAAACGGTGGCTTCCACCGGTTTCCTTTTCCTTCCTCTAAGCCCGAAGCAGCGAAAAATCGGAAAAAAATGTGTCGGAAAACAGTGGTGGCAGGGACGCTACGCGTACTGTGCTGAAACAAGGCGAAGGAATTACAATGAACTGATTTCGGTGATGGGCCCGATGAGAGGAAGAAAAGGTCTTTTAGCAGAGCTACAGGATCTTCGCGGGGTTTCACCAGCACACACTAACAAACGCAGGAGATACAGGAGATACAAAGCGACAAAGCGTTTAGCCACAAAAGCCCGGCAAGGGAAAAGCGGCGGGGTACAATTGTCGCTAAGAGTGTTCAAAACCGAGAAACAACTCCGCCACACTCGCTGTAACAAGCGGTAATAATGGACGCGCGTACGTATTACTTCAGTGAGATGGGGGGGGGTGAGGGGTGGAAAGCGAATGAAATATGCCACGGTTGGGCGAGCAAGGATTGGATGATTTGTTGTGTGTGTGTGTGTGGGGCTCGCACATTACTACCACCCAAAAATTCACTCCCTTACACACCCTCCCACGTGTGTGTGTGTGTGTGTGTGTGAAAGTATAAGGAAAATGTGAAAATTATGCGCGCTCCACAGCGCTCTTCCCTCGTTCCTGGCGTTTGGGTAAGGAAAAAGCGAAGCGCACGCTGCCCTCCCGGGGGAAAAACAACGGGGATCGATAAAAAGAAAATGGCGTCCTAACGATGTATATGTATGGGTTTACTAGGGGGCGGGGAGCCCTCTGGTGGGGGAAGGCTTCACCGTGCTGCGCATGCCACTGCACGGCTTTTCCGTCTTTTCCGGCGAACCGTCGTGTGCCAGCCCTGTTCGATCCGTCCCTTTCAACTGAAATGTCAATTTTGCACGTGCAAGAAATGGTGAGAGGGAACGAAGAAAGCCCCTGGAAGGTAAGGAAAAGAGACCGACAGGGAGAGAGAGAGAGAGAGAGAGAGATCCTAATGGGCGCTATCATTCATCTTCGCCTGATGCGATTGATGTTCGTGCCTCGCTCTATTTGTCCAGCCCTGCGCCGAATGGTGGAAAATTATGTTTTCCTTGTCCGTGGCGGCTCGACGACCTTCCAGGGGAGGTGCGGTGCGTTGCTGCGAACTGCCAGTTGAAATATTCCAGCTATTCCCTAACGAACACCTTCGGCCCCGTAAACGGCGGCCCCTAGCGGCAGCAGACGGGGAAAGAAAATCCAAACTAGCAAGATGACTCCCTCCTCCTGCTCCACCAACAACATCACATCACACAACGGGTGGTGTGGAAGCATCCGGTCGGGCTGGGACAGATAATTACGCACACGGCAGGAGCGCCTGTCACCGGGCAGAACCGGGACAAGAGCGCGACCCGCCATACCTTCAAATACCAACACTTGGTGTCGGCGGGGAAAACCGGCGGGAAATTATTGTTTTCCCGCGCCCTCCGCTAACCAACATTGATGAGTCATTAATTATACCGTGGCACGCTTTTGCCATCAACGAGCGGGAGAGAGGTCGCACTGCTTAACCCTGTCCCTTGTGAGCGGTGCCCGCGCTCCCATAATGCGCCTATATTTATGCACCGTTCATCACAAATCACCTTTAACAGGGTGCGGCTTGTGCCGGAAGGTGGGGCCGGCACATGTCAAGGCCGACGGATTGCTTTACGACCCCAGGCAGGAGTTCGATAAATCGCTTTACAGCTTCCACTTGGGCTTGTTGGAGCTGTTGAACGGCAAGCGGAACAGTTTACGAACGAACTGGGGGAAGAAAACAAGAACAAAGGTTTTTCGGGAGCGACACCGACGCTAAATGCTTTGCGCCTTAATGAGTCGCGGTGTGTGCGTGGGTGTGCGAAGCACTAGGGCGAAGGGGAAAAACGGTTAACCCCTTTGCGATGACGTCTCGTTAATGTTTCCGCAATCAATATTGTCGCGGTGTGTGTCGATCGGAAAGTGTGTATGTACCGGCACCGGAGGGAAATGGGATCTGCTTGTGCTCATTAAAATCTTGTAACGTTGGACCACCCGAACGGTGAGCTGAAGCTGTGCGGCTTTAAAACGTAAACCGTAAAACCTGGGGAAGTTCAGCTCTTTCGGACACAGGAAGTAGTGAGCCGGAGGGCTAGAGAGATCGTTAACATTAATCAATTACCCCTCTTGGTTTTGGTTTCAACTGTCGGAGTACTTCCTTTCAATGCACTTGTTTAAAAGTTTTCGTGTACACATTTTCAGTAGCGAGTTATCCAAGTAAGCCAACTTCCCTTTGCTAACTAAGATTGTTGAGGTGTTGTGAGAAGGAAGTCAGGAGTTCTTTAAAAAAAAAATCAAAAGTAATTTAAATGTTCAGTCGTTTTCACTGTAACGTACTGACTGGAAACAATGAAAATAGTAAGAAAAGAATAAAAAACATAAAAAAATCAAATAAGTAGAAATAAAAATAAAAATTAAATAAATAATTTATAAAAATATAAATTTCTGTAGGATTGTACCATAAATTGATAAAGTATTGAAAAAAAAATCTAATCAATATAGAAGGCGAAACAAAACATTGTAAAATAATAATGTACAAACTAGGATTGATGATGATGATGATGATGATGATGAGTCCCACCTCTTACCCCAACATAGGATTAAAAAATGATAATATTAGTGATATTGATGGTTGCAAATCTGTAACATTTGATTGGATGAATCAATCGAGTTATAATTAATATTAAATGAAAATCTAAAGTATTGCCACCCATCGCGCCAGTTTACATTAGAACCCAACTTATTTCCATAAAAAAATCACAATCTTTATATGCTGAATCGTGACAGGAAACTGAAATGAAAATGAGTCAAATAAAGAAATAAGTTCAATCATTAAGGTAGCTACAAATACAAACAGGTGCAAGAAGTGGGTTTTGGATGTTAGAAAACACTCTAATAAAAAAATCAAAAATGTCTTTCCTGGTGAAACACTATCAATCAGAGGTCGAAAAACATTCCAATAATTAGGGCAAATTGATAGGTCTTTTTGCAAATACAAGCAGCCACCCGGTTATTGAGAGTTTTAAGGTAAACGTTGTAAAAAATATTTCTACCTGCAGGTTGCTTGATTGCTCATAATTATCGAAGCAATTTTAAGGGAAAGTATTATCCAAACACAACATCATTTTAAGTAAGTTTGAAAGGGTAGTTACTCGCATTACTGGATTTATGTTTGAGTAATGTCTTCTGGCTTGAGAAATTTCAATTGAAATTCAATTTGTGGTTCTTACTTTCATTCTTCTTCTTTGGCCCGCTCACATCCGAGCACGTCTACTTGACATGGCCAGGT
>KB671565.1:372048-397661 GCA_000349105.1 Anopheles epiroticus | reverse complement strand
GAGAGAGAGAGAGAGAGAGGGAGAGAGAGAGAGAAAAAGATGTAGAAATAGAAAGCAGTACGTATGTGATTGAGTGAGGAAGAACGGATGAGGCGCATAAATGAGTCGGAGCGAACGGGATGGCGAGTGTTTGGGATGTAGCATAGAGAGGGCTAGCGGTGTAGCGGTAATAGTTTTGTGTTTTGATAGTTAAAGAAAAAGAAAAACATAGAAACACCGGGGGGGGAATGTTGTAATCTACACTTGAAAGCAATCTTCTATCGATCAAGTATCTCTCCTCGCGGAAATATATCGAAGAGATAAACTGTATGTAAAAAAACAACACGAGAAAAGTAGTTGAAAAAAAAAGGAAACACGGTAAAGATTCTTAAGGGGGATAAAAATGGGTGTTTTAAACCGGGAGCGCGAGAGGGGTGGGTAGAAGTAGCGAAATGTGTAACTAAACAATTTTAATACTAACACTGTAGAGTAAGAAACAGAAGCAGAAGAATATCATAGAGTGCAAATATGAGCAAGATAGAGAGAGAAACAAGCGGAAAGAAAAAGGGAGAAGAGATGAAAGAAGAAGGAAAAAAACAGTCAGATTCTTGTAAGAAAACTGTGGAAGGAAAAACAGGCAATCGGAAAATTAAGAAACCAATACCAGCAATAGATATATTTTTAGAGCAAGCGATAGAGAAGGAAAGCAGTGAGTAAGATAAAACAAACAAACAAACAAACAAACAATAAACGCGCACTTAATAACACGAACGAGTGAAGCAACACTGTACAATTTGGACCTCATGCAATGTTTTTACCTCAAGTTTACAAAAGTCGCTGTTTAGAACGTGTAATAAGGGAGGGGTGACAAAGAGAGACACTATTCACAACAAATACTAAACATACAATTAGCACATTTTGGGAAGTAAAGAAAGTTATTGCAAGGTAAAATCAAGCCAGTAGCATTATACAAAACAGCAAGAGGAAAGCAGAGCGAGATGAACACACTAAACAGAGGAGACAGCAAAAGTTATGGGGAAAGTGTAGAAATCAAGCAAAAAAAAATATATAAACGAGTGTTAAACGGTAACAGAGTGAATGAGAATCAAGGGCAAGCGAAGCAAACAAAAAAAAAGCACTAAAAAAGTCACACACCCAAAATAGTTGCGAAAAGGCAAACACAATCTTTGCATGTTTTTTGATACAATGTAATTTATATTTAATTTAGTTTAATGTGAAACAGCTAGCGTACATTGCAAAAAGTGAGCGAGGGAAGTTAAGCTTACTACACACAGAAACAAACTCTCACTCTTCATAGGACACTCTCACACACGCACACAGGTGTGTGTAGGTTAGTGGATGCACGGTTGTGTGCGCGCAATACATACAATATAAATCTATATTTTGCATCCGCAGTGCGTACGTTTCGACTCGAAAAGCAGTAGAAGGAGCCACGAGCGAAGAGTTGTGGGTTTTGGTGGGAATAAAAGGGGAGATCAAAAGTCCCGAGTAATGCTAATGAAATAATAAAAATGGTGCGAAATGTGAAAAAAAAAAACTACCCGAGCCTTCTTCATCACAGGCGTCAGTTTGTGGACCTTTTATATGACCCCTGCCCCTGCTGCACCATTTTCGGTGGAAATGGAAGGAAAGAAATGTATGAACACATATTAACAGCAATGCAATGGAAAACTGTTTCTCCGCCGTGTCTTACCTTTCGTGTTGAGCTGCGTTTTCACCCCTAAGGAGGAAAAAAAACTAAATTGCGGTCTGGCGGAACGATCCCGCTCGTCGGGGCGAAGTGTAATTTTGTGTTCCCAAATTGCAAAACGGGTCATCTCACCGGAAATGACCTTTATTCCCAATTTTGTGTTTCATCTATTCCCTTTTTTTTCCCCCTCTTGTTCTTCCCGGTTTTGTGCCCATCTGACATTTGCGTGAGAGAGATCTGTGATCGCGATTCGTCTTCGTGCCGCAAAACAGATCCAAAACAGACCGGATTCGATCGATCGATACGCGTATGCTGGGAAGCTGCGTAGCGGCCCTGCTCACCACTCTAATCCGCTTACAGCAAGGGTGCCTCTAGCTGGTGGGAAAATTAACGATACAGCAGGGGAGAGGGGTGCGCCCCGTGAGTGGTGAACCAAAATTTGCAACATTTGGCGTAGGGTATCTGCCGGTAAAACCAGCAATCAACAGCGCATTACACCGGTTTTGCCGGAATTCGATGTCAATTTGTTTTTCAGGTAACTGTGCGTGAAGGTGAGCAGGGAATACCGTCAATTTTCACCAGCAAATGAAACGAAACGAAATGAAATTGTAAGCAGTGATGGAACAGGAAGAATAAGCATGTGTTATAGCCTCCATTGTAAGAAGCGTCTTCTTATCTGTTTTCTGTCCTCTTTGATACGCTTGAATGACGCCTGGTGGGTATGCAATCGACACAACACGCTTCATACTATTGCGTGCTTCGCCCTAAAATTGCTTATTGGGTGTACAACAATTCTGTATACATCAATGAAACACAATTAAATTAAAAAAAAGTTCCGAAGGCATAGCCTTCACTTTGGCCTCTATTCTAAAGGAGGCGAAGCCTTCTTTTGCCATTGGACATCTACGGAACATCCAGTAGCCATCTACGGCAGAGATGCTTCTCGTGGATTCTGTTTTCGTTGGAATATTTTGGATAATGATGATGTTGCATCGACTAGAACCCATTATTTACACAAGATATAGGAAATGAAGATGGAGTACAAGAGAGAGTTTAAACTCTCAGGATCCTTTGCTGCCACCAAGGGTCTGCGTGAGGGGGATGGGCTTGCCTATCTCTTTTTCAACCTGGTGCTAGAGAGGGCCATCCGCGACTCTAAGGTGGAGACTTTGGGCGTACCAAGGTTTCGAGCAGGCAGCAGAAGATTAACCACCTCACAAAACCTGTCGCGACGGACGAAGCTGGGACTATATCGCACCTATTTAGTACTCACGTATGCCTCTGAGACATGGGCTCTGTCCAAATCTCACGAAACCATCTTGACCGCGTTCGAGAGGAAAATGCTCCGGAGGATTATGTGAGGAGGGACAATGGTACAATGGGAGGAGGGACAATGGTAGGGAGGTACCGATACAAAGACGAGCTGTACAAGGATCTCTGCGTTGTTCAGTGAATTAAGCTCGCCTCTTAGGCCGTGCTCTTAGGCCGTCCACATGGACAGAGGAGGCGTGGTAGGCCCAAGCTGAGGTGGGAAGATGACATAGAGGCGTCCGCTATCAAGGCCGGGATAACGGATTGGCAGACGACGGCGCGAGACCGTGAGCGGAGTTCGGAGTTTGTTGCAGCAGGCCAAGACCGCCAAGCGGCTGTAGCGCCCGATAAGTAAGTAAGTAAAGTTCTATTGGTGATAGGTGTTCCTATAGTTGGCGAACGCTAAGTCAAGCATATTACAATTACAAGTATCAATATTTTAGGAGTAAATATTTATGAGCCAAAAAACCACAGAGCCACCTTGGGGTAGCATTCGAATGCATCATCGGTCGTCTGAAAACCATAAATCGTACCGAAGCACAGTGGGTACCGTAGAACAAATATTAGGATAAAATTATTAGTATGGGTTTTTATTTTGAGATTATTGTTATGATGACATTTTCACCTAAATATTAGTGAATGTAAAACTTTCTGCCCATTTTGATGAAATAGCACATTTTCATATCTAATAACGTGTGATTGAGTAGTGTTTTGGCTATTTATTATACTAACAAATAATTAGTGAGCAATTAATATATAATTCTTTTATTTACTAAACTAACTGCTTTCCATGACTGATCGCACACTAGCCCTGGTGCCCAAAATTATCAGCGTCGTTACTCGTAGCATGGACGTATTACCTCTAGGACAGGAAGTAGAATAAAAATAATTTCTGAATGATGTTTAGTTTAGTTTTCAATTAAGTTTATAAACAAATTGACACCTAGTGTACAGCACTGCTCTCATCAAATATCTTATACCTAAATAATATGCTTACGAAATGAGTTAACGGTGCTGTAATAATTTGTTGCTAGCTTATTTCTTCACTATGATTATTTAATATCGATTCCACTTCACTTTAAAACATCGTCATACGCTTCACCAATCGCTTCAATCACTTAATAAAGAAGTTGCGTGAGGTAAATCAAATCTATCGGTGCTTTTTGTGTCTAAGTATATAAAAGTATATAAGTTTATTTTTTTATTAGGTACTAACGGCAAAAAGTAAAAAATATAATTACAAAAAATAGACATGAATGAATAGTGAAATAAGAATAACAGAAATTTAAAAATTTCATATTGCACAATTTTCCTTGACACTGTTCATCATTTTGATATAAAACTTGATGATGTTTATAACATTTTTTATCGAACAAAAAACTGCCAAAAAGGAGAAGAAAATTCCTTTTTAAAATTGTCAAATATATTACAAAACGCCTACAACTTGGATAGTTTTGATAGGTAGTTTTCATTTTAAAAATGATCCTTGATGTATGAATTTGTTGGATACATTTCTGACACAGTCTAACTTTTGAAAAATATACATAGTTTATACTTTGAAATGTGATTCAAATTGTTTACATTTATTTAAGTTTAAACCTAAAGATTGAGCAAAAGCTTGTAGATCAACTAAACCTTGAAGTTGAAGTGCAAAGGTTTGGCCACCATCTGTACTGATTACGAAATTTTATGTTATTTTCGACATTTTGTAGCTTGCATTATAAAATTAAAATAAAAACAAAAAACATGAAAAAAGATGCAACAACGTACTATTTCATCTCACCTTGTACTTGCATTTTCTGTCGCAATACCTAAGAAACAATTGCAATATTTCAAGCAACGGTTAGTTTGCCTACACATTTAGCGTCTAGAAAGGATTACCCACGGATAAAACGATTCCCTCAACGCGGCTTCCTGCTGGCTGACACCGTGGTGAGTCAGCGATGGGCCGCATCGCTGCCACACCAGTGCTGTATTCCACCAGCTTTCCACGCTGCCAGCGCAGAATGAAAACACAGTCCTCCCTCCACAACCGTTCCGTAGTAACCGATCGGTAAGATCGGTTCACGTAGCGCGGGCAGGAAGTTCTCCTTTCATCCGGCTTCATCTCAGCTGCCCCTCCTGGCAAAAAGTGTTTCTGGTGTTGGAGGTAAGACGATTACCACTCGCACTCCCCCTCCCAAACAAGGACAGGCAGGGGCCACTTGTCGGCACCGGTAAAACCCCCGCCAACTGCCGTCCTGCTGTGCGACGGTGGCGTGTAAAAATCGTTCAACGCGTTCCGCACCGAAGGGCGTTGCCAGGACACGCAATCCGTGGCGACAAATCTCGGCAGCGCCGATGCAATCGAACCGATCGGCGTACGATATTAGATATAAATATATCGCTCTGACAACGGGCGGGCAAATGGGCACAATAATCGCACCGCCCGGGCGGGAATAATGAGTCCGGGCGGGCGGGTACTGCCGTGCCCAGTGCACTGCAATTAACGAGCTACGCCCCGGTGGTCGTAGGGCGCGCTGCGAGGGAAGCGAGAGACCAAAACTGTGCAACACTGCACAAGTGGCTAGCGGTGGGCATAACAAGGGCTTTCCGGGGCGGGGGGAAAAATGTGGGAAATTACAAGGGGCAAGGTTTGCGTTTGCCCTGCGAGGTTTGATAGGATTGCTGGATGAACGATCTTTAATTGGCGCTCAACTCCCTTGTCGTCTTCGATGAAGGGGGTTGGGATATATTAATTATATCCTTTTTTCCTAGGACATTGTATTTAATTTTCGTATCGCTATGTTAACTTAATCACACCAACCTTAAATTAGATCGAGCGATTTATATGCTTTTATTTTATTATCTGAGACTTTCTTTCGTGCGACGGCACGCAAAGAATATTGGACAACTATAAAGGATAAGAAGCCTCCAAAATGCCTGCCTTGATTGGTTCATACTAAAATGTGAAGTAACTTGAACGAGCTGATGTTATTCCTACGTGTACTACGAAACTATTGCGAAAAGCAACTTGTGCAGAACGTTGACATTCTTTACAACCTATACTGACTAACATTGCACGGTGGGCCGGTTGGGGACAAATGTTGGGATAAAATTATTTATAAAATTAAACACTTGGAAAATGATTTCTTACCATTTTGGTTGTTCACAAAAAGTGCGTGTTTTCAACCAAACCAGAATCAGAAGCTACTAATTTGTTATAACGATTTTGGTTAAACTTGAAGATGGTAGTCTTTCATCTGGTTATAAAGTAAATATTTGTATTTATATATACAGATCAGAAACACCTGGACAAATATTTAAAAAAAAAACTTTTAAAATCGGAAAGAAGAGCAAGTAAAAATTTGACATTTTCTTCTAGTTTGCAAACTGTAACAAAGCGAGGGAAGTTTGTAATTAACGTTTTGAAAAATCTTGAAAAATAGAGAATAATGGTTTGAAAATATTTTTCTTACTTTTTCCTTACTTTTATTGTTTCGAATGTAAAGCACAGCTTACCTTCTATTTAGAATCTGTTTATTCATTGTAGTAAAAATCATTAGCCTTGAGCTGTATTTTCAGAAAGACATGTTCAACGATTTTAGTTTCATAAAGATGCCATTTTTTAAACACGTGCTATTAACGATTTGTAGGTGTAATTAATTATTTATTGCAAGAAATAATCACCACATCAATAATCTTTTTATCTTTATTCGATATCCAAGCATTTTGCTCGAAAACTAACTTTTGTCGCTATCTTACTGTTAATGTTAACTATTCTGTGTTTGAAAGCAGTCTGATGCTAAATTTAGAAATGACCTTTTGAACTTCTCAGTTACTGCTAACCTTGGTTTCAATTTCTCAATATATGCAATAATTCTATATATTCTTTAAAAACTTCAACAATTTTAAAAATTTGAATCTGTTATTTTTTCGGATTTATTTTTCATAATATAATAGCTTCAATAACCGAAATATTTTCATATTTGACAAGGCTGCTTTATGTATAGTTGATCCCTTTGATTGATTGAGTTGATTGATTTAATTCTCAAGGTAGTAAAAATGGGACAAATATCAACTGTTGATAAAAAACGAAACTTTCCCGTTAAATACGGTACGTCTGGTAAGCCTGCGTAAACAATTTCTTTCATATATCTTAAAAGTTATTATAATTTGAATTATTTTAGAACCTTCTTCTTGTCCTTCGGCAAAACAACCATCAAGATGTGCTTCAAAGCTCAAATTGACTTCATTTTTCTGTTACTGTGACCATAGCAGTGTAGTCTGTGGTTCAGAATGGGAATCGAACGAATTCGGGCCTGAAGTTCCTCTAAGAGGATTAGAGAAACTTATTTTAAGTTACCTTAAAAATAATTAATTTGAGAACCTTTTTCGGTAATAATCCTAGCCTTTGAAATCCTTTTTGAAACAATGGAAATAATTATATCCTGAATCCCACAAAGATGTTCATGGCCTGACCAATTTCAGGATTCATTACTGAATTGGTTTTGATCAGATCGGAGTAATATTTCCTCCTTCAGAGGACTGAGGCAAGGGGATAACCTTTCATACCTTTTTTTTCTACGTGGCCTTGGAGGGTGTGATAAGACGAGCTAGTATCGACAGGTATCATTTTCTGGCGCTCCCTCCAACTCCTGGAATTCGCCGACGATATTGACATCGTTGCGGTCAACAAGAGGACGGCTGCGGAAACGTATGCTACACTAAAGACAGGAGCTCAGCGAGTTGGTCTTGAGATCAACGTGTCAAAGACCAACTACATGCAGGGAGTAGGGTGAAAATCGAACCTTTTATGGTTCGAGACTACAGGCGAACCAAACTGACGCTCTACCGAACTCTAGTAAGGCCCGTTTTGCTCTACGTACATGAGACATGGACCTTACTGGAAGGGAATCTAGGCGCTTGGTGTGTTTGAATTCGTCTTCGGTGGAGTACGTGCGGTGGATGGCGCTTGGAGAAGAAGGTGGAATGACGAGCTGTACGAGCTGCTGGGTGAACCCCCAATCTGGAGACTAAGATGGCTGGGACATATCGCGAGGAGGCCTTCTAGCTACCCAGCTAGGGAGGTCCTCCAAAAGGTCTCCAACCATCACGCCGAGAAGACCAGGTCGAGGCGGTCTTGAGGATGATCGGAGTCTCGAGTTGAAGAGCTGCAGCACAGGATTGGGTTGCATGGTACAATAAGCTGTTCGCGGCACGAGACAACTTACGAATCTAGTCCGTTTTATTCTTTATTATTATGTAGTTATGCCATGAAGTTTAAAGGCATCAAAATCTGAATTTGTCTTTTGTTCTAGATCGTTGAAGGCAATGAGAACAGCTACTGGATTCAAGTATCTTAGGCATTGCAGTGTGTGGAGGGATTTTTCCTCAGTTCGAGTACTGTTATAGTTTTGATATTTGCTATATAGATTCAGTATAACTAGTATGATAGAATAAATAGCTCAGAATGATTTGATATAGAGGACTGGATGTTGATAATTTTCAAGTAGACTGTAATCCGGAAAACAGTTCCTGACACTAAGACGATTAAATGGAATAAACCTTAAACCTAACCTGAACCTAAAACGTCTCTTTATGTGTATCCATGAAGTTGCGTTGGAGTACCTGAGAGATGCGTTGCGTAGCCCAGCAAAGGAATCAAGTTAACTAATGATGGTAAATTGTGTGTTTGAATATCTCAATTCTTTGAACATCAGTTCTTTCGTAAATCGCAAACGAATGTAAAAGCTGTGGAATTAATGTAGCTCCAGAACTGTCGTAGACAGCATAGCCGGCATGTCATCAGGAATGAACAACTCACGCGGAAACAGCAGAAAAGGGCACTCATCAGAATATTATGCACGTTTAGAATTTATTTTACAAGCTACTCGGTAAGTGGAGGTCTCATCAGATAGGTGTGGTCCCGGGTGGCGTGAGCCGCCCTGCCAGTCACTCAGTTGCAGTGCTCGGTCGGATCGACGGAGCTGTTCCGCACCCAGCCAAACACGTAGTAGCCGCACATGGCGCCGAGCACCACCGCCAGGCACAGCCAACAGTTGTACGTCATCACGATCAGCATCAGGATGTAGGAGACGCTGACCTGCAGCAGATGCAGCAGCGTCTGCACGATGTGCACCCGGTTCAGCAGCGCCTGCCTGTTGCGGGACGGTTAGAGGTGTGGATGAAACAAAGCAGAGAGAAGGAAATTAAAGTAAAATAGCCAGCGCAGGACGGTCGTCGTGTGGGAAGGGTCGCCTGCTTTCCATGCAGGAGAGGACGCTACTAGTCGGTGCGTGACGCAAATGGGTGGTTTTGTGTCTTTCCAAAAAGGCAGAACCATTCACCCTATTCGCTACCCTCCCGTACTACGGGTACAGGATCAAAAGAAAAGATGAAACAATTTCTGTCCCGAATCCTGTGCGCTCTCTCACACAGAAATACTCATTCGTAACATGGAAAATGTCGTGTGCCGTGGCCGAGTGTGTCTCGTTTTGGGGAGCTGAGCAGTGAGTTTAAAGGAAGAAAAAAGGTTCAAAGCTGTCGATTTTGAACGGGACGGGCCTGTTGCCTGGTAAAGCGTTCTGAGATGCAAAACGCTTGCCGCGCCTTTTGTTTATGACCCTCGGTCCGAAACTCTCGGGCGCCATCTTGGAACGGAGGAACGGGGTTTGAAGCGTGTTTTCCCTTTGACTGCAGCACTCGGTGTGCCTTTTCGATGGAGGGCGGCAGGCCCCACCGCTTGGAGACTGGCAGTGCTTTGATACTTCAGCTCGACCCGGGCACACGACACCAAACGGCAGGCTGTTGAGATTAGTGGGCAATCGTACAACACCTCGCCTTTAAGTACATCGTTTGGCTGGCTTCAAAGGGTAACGCACTTCGGTTTTTTCTTGTTTCTTCTTTTTTTTTACTTTTGCACCACAATGATATACGTAGAGAGTGCTCAACCCGGGAAGGGGTGGGGGAAGCTTGTGTGTGCGTGTGTCACATCACAGGAACAGCACAGCGACACACGCACGAAAGGAGGGAAAATCGGAATTAATAAATCGCTTTATTTGATCAATCGACCGGCCGTCAGCCGCAAGAGCCCTCCGTGCGCTCGGTAGCAGGGAAGAAAGTGAGATGAAAGCGAAACATACACACACACACACACACCTACCAGCAAGCGGAAGGAAAGGATTTTCACAACCTTACTTCCTCGCTGCCAGCTCACATTCGTTCGCTTTTTTTAATTTTACACGGCACGTGTCCGTTCCATCCGTTCCATCCGGTTACGGCGACAAAGTCCACGGCTGCCATTCTCCGATGGGGTGCATTAATTTGCGTTCAACTACAGGCACTGGGTGCAAGGAGGAAGACTGAGAAAAAAGCCCATCCTTTTACAGGCCTACCGGTTCAAACCTTTTTCAGGAGACTTCTCCCTATAGCTCTTGGTTCAAGATACCGAAAGAAGACTGCTTCTGGTACTGAGACAATTAAATGGAGCATCAACTAAAAGTCTCTTCGTTATGTAAGTCCTTGCACCTGGAAGTAGCGATGTCTGGATATGTAACTGGGCTTTATTAACTAGCTGTGGCGAATTTTGTGATTGGATTTCCCAGCCTAATTGTTACCGGACATCAATTTATTCTCCGAATCGTAAGTGAACGTAAAAGCGATGCCAGACGACCTGCTTGAACTAATGTAAGTTCAGAATTGTCGTAGACTGCGCAAACCCCTTAGAGGAGACATCTATCTTGGCCCTAGATACCGAATGAAGACTGCTGCCAAGACAATTAAATGGAGCATCAACTAAAAGCCTCTTCGTTATGTGCGTTCATGAAGTCCACCAAGACACCTGGAAGTAGCGATGTCTGGATATGTAACTGGGCCATATTAACTAGCTAATTTGCTACCGGACATCAGTACATTCGTAAGTGAACGTAAAAGCGGCACCAGACGATCTGCCAGCATTAATGTAGCTCCAGAACTGTTGTAGAACTTCTCCCCACAGCACATGGCCCAAGATGGCCCGGCACTCAACACATCAAGCTTATCAGTGTCACCGTGTCTGGCAGGGTTAGCCCTTCTACTTACCGGAGCGTGCGCTTATCGTTCGTCTCGCCGCCACGTTTCGTTGCGTCGGAAAAGTGCAGCAGCTCGCGGCCATACTTCAGCCCCTCGTAGGCGAACGCCAGCAGAAAGAAGCCGATCACGGCACCGACGAACGCACCGACCTCGGTGGTGGCCCAGCTGGGAAAGAGGATCACCTCGCAGCTGCCCGCATGGAACTGGAGAGAGCGGTACCCGTGTTAGCGAGGCTGGACGAGCCCGGTCGTCGCGGTCGCGGCACTACTTACGGACATCTGCATCGGACATAACATCTCCATGTCGTCCGGTCCGCCATGGTTGTGATTGTGATCCATCGTTTGATCGTTGAGCTGACTCGTCGCCGGTTTCTCAAGATTGCTGTACAAGTCTCTCACACACAGACACGCACACACACACACACTCAGTGACACGGAACTTGTCCCAAACTCCTCCGAAGGGCGCCCGCTGAAGTGGATCTCGCAAGTGTTGAGCACATAACCCGTGCAGCGCGTCTGGAGCAACTGGTGCGTGCGGAACCGCATCGGCCCGATGTCTTATAAAGCTTCAAACAGTGCAAACACTGGCCCGCCATTCCCCCATCCCCCGCTCGAGCACCCAATCTCGAGCAGTGGGATTCGTTCGATTAGATGCCGTGACCGATGCTACCGATACCCGCGCAGCGTGCAGAGCAGAGCAGAGACATCGATAAAACCACCTCGTACCCATTTAAGACGTGAAGTGCTGATAACGGACCGATATAGCTTCGCCCAGCAGAAGTGTAAGGTGTGCTGCTTATCAGTGATGATGGCAGTCAGCTCCTTTCTAACCTCCCCCACCCCCCTCGTTATGGTCCCCGTCCGGCTTTATTGTGCCTCCATGATCATCCTTCCTCAACGCAAGCAACTGGAAGGGCTAGCTAGTTCGAGTTCGAATTCGAATCACTCTCACACACACATGAATGGGAGTGCGAAAGGGGAGGCAAGGAGGATGAAAGGGAGGAAGCGGATAAGGGAATCAATTGTTTGCCGCTATAGCCGGCGTTGATGACTTCGTGCTGGCCGATCCAAACCGCTCGGAGTCCATTGCAAGACAATCGATTGCGTGCTGGTGGGCCACCGGTAAGACCTGCAGCCAGATAACAGCGCCTAACCCTATTGCCCTAGCCATCTTGCGGGTGGGACAGGCCGCTAAAGCCGTGTGCAAAACACGAACCACCGAAAACGCCGAGCAAGTGTGCCGGGTGCCGTGTGCAAAAGTCGAACGGCTAAGGAACAAGCCGGTACGGTGGCCGCAAACTCGGACCGCACTGCTCGGGTGCTAATCGAAGCGAACGGGTTGTTTTGTTGCCAACCGGGAGGGTGCAGCGGTCTGCGATAGGAGAAACCCTTCCGGCGCTTCAGATCGTTGCAGATGTGCCTGTAAATTGCTAGTTTAGCTATCGATGACTTGCGGATGTTGGCTGTGCGAGAAATGTTTTGTTGTTCTTTGTTTTGGATGTACTGGACAAGGGGGAAAGGAAGATATGGAAGTGAACTGGCTATCGCTATGTGATGCCTGCTAGCTAGGGAGCATTTGACTTTCAATATTAATGATAAAATTTACAACCCAATCGGTAAAGACTATGCGTTAAGCTCCATGGATCATTTGGAGTTAAAACCACACAGCTGAATTATAGAGAATTATATAACATCATTGAATATATGTCCTGTGATAAAGCAATTACTACATTTACATCACAAAGTGTAGCATTTTAGGCACCAAGTATGATTTTATTACATCCTACTGACATCATAGAATAATTGAAATATGTGCTCCGAGCGATAACTAATTAAATTAAGTATGCGGAGGAACCGTCGTTTTTCTTCAATTTTAGATGACACTAACAAACAATTGCGTACAAAAAGGCGCACTTTTCATTCTTTATGGCTTCTTTGAACGTTCGATGTACAAAATTGCATAGCTTTCAGGGCATTTCATCCACGCCACAAACCTTTTATAGCAAACTACAGGCTGTGCCTGAGATGTACTGTTAACCCCTGGGACTGATCGGTTGTTTTAAGGAAGTGTTAAACAGTTGTCCACTGTTTGAATGTAGTTGTTTGATTTTTTTTATTCGGTAGAAATGACCAGGACGTATTGCTAAAAAAATAAAATTGAATTGTTGAAAAAAAAACTATAGAAGAGGAAATTTTTCAAAATTTTCATCATTTTCGAGTACTAATGCTAAAGGAGAAAATTTATATTTTGGATTGATGAAAGGTAAAATGTATTTATTTTTGAAAAAACCAAATAGTTTTTGACACACAATTTTACCTATACTAAGGGATTGTATCATATCGTGCTTGGTCCAAGGTGTTGCTTAAAGCTCAACTAAATGTAATTGTTGCCAGAATTTGGAGGTCTACCAGTGTCAGCGTTTTCCAACGTTTAGATCAGTGGTCGGCAAATTCCGGTTCGCTGGCCAAATGATTTAAACCGGCCCGTGAGAAAATAATTGTTTGAGATTTTTGTTTGACAGTATTGAGATTTTTTACGCAAACAAAACCTCTTAATGAAAAAAATAATAAAATAACAATATTATATGTTGAATAGGGATGAAATTTAGCAGTATTAGTAAAATACCAAAACTTCGAACAAAATTAACAATTTTAACAAATCTCTAATTCCCATATATTCAAAATTTGTTTGGATATCTGGATATCCCGCAGTTTAGGGCTTGGATTCACCATCTGGCCCTTTAACCTGTTTCAATTCCAAATCTTAAATTAATTAGTAAAAATTAGTGATGTGCGGATCGAATTGGAGCTACCGGGTTGGAGCCATCCGTAGGCTACCCGTTGTCGTTCAGGCTAATCCGTACGCTGCAAGTAGGTTTAGGCGCAAAAGCATAAGCGACTTCAACTCGTTGGTGCAGCGAGTTCGGGTCGGGCCATCCTAGGTTCGAGCCGATCCGTTGGTGCAGCGGATTGGAATCGCTTATGCTTTCGCGCACCTACTGATCATTCAGGTCGACCCGAACTCGCTTCACCAACGGGCCGAGCTAGATTCCGACTCCAGCCTAGCGCACCCGCTGCACCCACGGGTTGGAATCGATTCTGATAAAGTTTCACCCAAATCCGGGTTGTCAAGTGAATCGCATGACCCACCCACCAGTAAAAATGTGTCAAATGTGCAGATGCTTGAGAACTGCTGTTATGGATTATGATCATGGGAAAAGTCGAAGCAGATAAGATAAGTTCAATTGATAAATCAATTCTGTGAAACTCATTCAACCGATGTAAGGCGTTTACCTCTTAACTCATAAGAAGGACACAGCGAAAGAGAATTTTAAAATGCAGCCCGAACCTCCCTCAAGCTGGTCAACACGTAAGCGTATGACGAACTGCTTTTCATAATCGGTGAAATTACCTACTTTAACATACAACGTTGAATTGCAATTTGGCCGTGAGTTGCATCTTTCAATAGGCGTGTATTTGTATTTCACGATAATTTGTTACATGCATCAGTATAACTGTCTTGCTGAAATAAACATAGATAACGATATTAGAGCACACGAACAAACAATCATATTAATGTTGAAATTTAACTGACCATTAACCGGAGAAACGAGTTTTTGTTACAATATGATTGAATTAATCTTGCAATGGTTCTTCAATTATTTTTTAAAGAAATTCATCCTTTGGGTGAGCACCCTACAATAACCCTTGTAAGCTCAAGGATTACCAAAGCACACTAGTGTGAAAGTCACACTAGCTAGTGCTTGGTGAGTGTGACTTAATGTAACGCATAGCAGAATAGTCAAACCTGCGTATGAGGGAGAGAAGTGGGCGGGCCGTATATGGGTTCATGTGAGACTCGAAACAACAACGGGGCTTACGAAAGGCCTACGTCGTTTCTGCTACTCCATTATGGCCCTTCGTGATTGCATACTTTAGAAATAATTAAGTTAAATAATAAATCATATTCATCGAACAATCCAAACACTCATTTATAATTAAAACATTAACACATAAAGTTATTTGTTATTTATTTGTTTAAATTCATTCATGTCATTTTTAACCACTTTCAATATACCTCTAATTTATTAGCTTGAGCCAATTTACTTAAGTTTTTAAGTTTTCTAACCATACACTTTTTTCTCTTTTTTACCTATCACCTATCCGTACGTCACTCCTACGTAAATTGGCATTTGTCACTCACGCACTTTTACTTTCCCAAAAAAATCTGTTGACAATTGAGTCAGTTTTGTCTATATGCGAATCTATATATTTTGTTTATTATATTATTAAGCGTTATTTGATGCATTTTTGATTGACACAGTTTATCGAATACCTCGTAAATGGTTTAACCGTGTATATATGTTAAAGCACTTGATAGCTATGTTTCAATTGAACACAACCACCAATTTTTCATAATGATCAACTGTCTGTTTGAATGTACGCCACTTACGCATTGCATACATTTTGGCGCTTAGAGCAAAAATTACCCTTACCCGCTGAGCAAAATCGAGCAGTTCCCCAATCAGGATCCTGCTTCGGTAGTTTTTTAATCCGATCCACAATTCCCTGCCAGATGTCAGCAAATCCGGAGCAGAAAATTGAAATTCAAGCACTTTCTTGTGAAGTTTTTAATTCGTTAACCGTAGAGTCAATGACCAAATTTACACCCTAATCTCTACGACCGGCATACCCTGGTATCCCATACATTTAGTATGGGGAAAAATGCTATTGGAAATAAAAAATATTCCAACATACCGGGTATTGAACAATAAAATTTTAGGCTAAAGTCTAGATTAACCCTCGTCCGATTTTTGTGGCCCTGAAAGGTATGCAATTCCGGTTTTCATCATACGGTTCGTAATTTCTATGTTTTTTTTTCAAAACATACATTCAAATTGACTGTTTTAATAACGCGGAAAAAATATTTAACAGTTTTTTAAATTACATAAGAAAGATATGCAACGAAATTAATGATTATTGAATTTTAAACGCTGTGTATCAACATAAAACAGTTTTCTTCAATATACATAATCTTAAAAGTTTCAAAGTATAATGTTTTTATCTCATAAATATACCAATTCTTAGTAAAAGCAAAAGATAAAATAGAAAATTGAAGATAATAATACAATTTAATGAAATATGAAGATATTAACCCCTTCTTTAATTATTATATAGGGCTAAAGTCTAGATTGACACACGAACATATATAGACAGCGTTTAACATAATTCAATAATCATGAATATCGAAACATATCTTTCAAAAATATTATTAAAAAATGGGCCGGCTCGGTAGTCCAGTGGTAACGGCGTAGGGCTGTCAAAAGGCCCGTCGTCGGTTCGAATCTCATTCGGACCACTGCTGCCGCCCCCATACGCAGGATCGACTATTCTGCTATGGGTGCACTTAGTCACAACCCCCCATACGCAGGATTTACAATCTTGATATGGACGGGTACACTTAGTCACACAATACGGCCTGGCCGTCACTACAGAATAAAAAATTATTAAAAAATGTTAAATAATCTTTTTGCCGCTTGCCCAGCTTCCGCAAATTGTCTTCAGGTGGCACTACTGTAGTAAGCATTTGCAATGCGCTTGCAAATGCGCTCCATGTAGCCCGGCCTTTGCGATTGAAATTGAAAAAAAAAGTTTGGGGAAAACAACGTTATTCCCGACTTTGAGACCATTTATTATTTATTTTAAACCAGTAGTTTAGCCTACAAAAAGAGTTACCAGCACATTCCAGAAAAATACAAACTTGTATTTTTTTAATTCTTCCGTTTAATTTTTATATTTCACGCTCCTGTTACCATCTGCGTATGGATTTGCATATGGGCAGACTCAAGGTCTGTTGATATATCAGGTCTCGTAAAAAGCCCGTTTTGACAGGTAAAAAGAAGTAGAAGAAAGGAGTCCATTTGACAGCATGGTGGCCAAGCCGCTTAATTCAAGTTTTGATTTTTTTAAGTTTAGCTAATCTTTGGCTTAAAATTGTTGTTAATCAAAAATATAAAAATGAATAAAACGGTTTACTAATCAAACGAACTACAATACAAATGTACAAACTCAAAAATTCAAAGGCATGCAGTCCAAAACGGGAGACCAAAATGGTGAGCTGCCAAAGGTTTATTACGAGACCTGATTCCTAAAGAAACCTTGGGTAGGCCTTATCAACGCAAGAGGAGAGAAGGAAAGAGTTGGTATAAAACTGAGCAGGAAGGCATGATATTTACCAAAGTGGGTGTAACATACAGGTGGGCTTAATCTTAGGCCTCGTCCACACGAGAGCGTAGCGTAGTGGTTGAAAAGCTTATTGCTGTTGAGCTTTTTTGACCGTAGCGATTCGAGCATACCCAGAAATTGCGGGTTGCCTAGCGTAGCGGTTGAAATGTATGGAAATGACAATACGCCGTAGTGAGGACGGATTGTCAAAAAGCATGCGTGTTTTGTACCTAAAAACCATTCGAGCACTTTTTTAAGAAGCAAGTGGCATTGAAACCATAATAATTGTGTTATTGTTCATTTTCTATTAACAAAAATCGGTTAACGCATACCACAACAATTATTTTGCGAAATAAATAAAAGCTCACGCTACGGTGTAACCTCACTACGCTCTACAGGCTGTCCACACGGGAAAAGGAGATTTCGAGCAGATTGGCGTAGTCTCGAGCAAGATTGACAATACAAAATCATCAAATACGCTACAAAAAGCTCTCGTGTGGACGAGGCCTTATACCCACTTTGATATTTACATTTGCATTGTACAACGGGCATCGGTGAGATCGAAACGTCATCTCTGTCGACGACGAACAGCTGGTTGCGGGAAGCGCTGACGTGAAGATTCACCGGTCCGGCGGATTGTTGTTGTGATGTTTATTTTGAGCTTTGCTCACCTAGAAAAGTTGCCCGTCGGCCGGACCGCAGTTTGGCCAGGTGAGTGCTGGTGTTTTTGTTCGGATACCGTTCTTCCATTGTTCCCATTGCCCTCTTCGACAGTTCCGCGGGTAGATTAATCCTGGTAATGCGTGTTTTGCCACACTCCAGCTACACCCACAGCAATCAACCACAATTCACCATCCAGGGACGAAAGAGAGGAAGGGTGTGTGTCCCTCGTGCTACCTAGAGTTTCACCAATCATCTTCAGTTATTAAATCATTCCTTCACGCCAGAGAAACCGGTAGGTTTTGCTAAAAAGGCAAAATCAATCGCTGCTGCACCATTTTGCATCAAGGTCGTTTTATTGCATGCATGATGTGAGTTATGCTCTATTCCGCTTCCCTTTTCTAGCCGCTCCACTGCTACCATCTGGTTGTGACGAGGCAGACCCACTCCACGCCCTCGCACGGCCTCTCCATCCGGCAAGCCACTGTGTTGATGCGCCTGTTGCGCGATTTTATTTTAGACATACGCTCTACGCTATTAAAAATAGCCACTGAACGCTACGACACAATTCCGTACGCCATACGCGGGAACACACAAACACTCACAGCACCACCAAAGTCAAGCGCTGGGTGTACGCTACCTTCTAAGCTAGCCAAGCAGGGACCCTGGCTGCGTGCGCGACCAGTTAGCGCGGATCGAGAACCGTGTTCTATGTTCGGGGCTCGGTAGCGGCAACACGTCGCCGCAGGACGCGAGATGTCGGTGGTGGTGTTCCTGATTGCAGCCGCACACTGCGTCTACACGCCGTTCACCAAAGTGGAGGAAAGCTTCAATCTACAGGCGATCCACGATCTGCTCTACCACCGGACGAACCTTACCGAGGTGAGCAGGCGGACATGGAAGCTAGTGTAAGGGTCTAGCTTACCGCTGGTAGCGCTAATGCAAAACTGTTTATTTTCCCTCCGTTTTGGGCAGTATGATCATCACGAGTTCCCGGGCGTGGTGCCACGCACCTTTCTGGCACCGCTGTTCATCACGTTTCTGGTGACGCCAATCGCGATGCTGCTCGAGCTGTTCGAAGTCAACAAGTTTTGGATGCAGTACGCAGGTGTGTTTTGGACGAACGTTCAGTTGGCATCGATTCCTGCCGACTTCGGACAGTCTTGACATTTTCATTCGAAGTTTTCTAACCATAATTCATTCATTTTCTTATCACCGCCACTCAATGACAGTGCGCTTCACACTCGCCGCCACGGTGGTGTTTGCGTGGAACCGGCTCAAGAAAACCATCCTGCATCGGTTCGGCGTGACGGTCGGCGTTTGGTTTATGCTGATCACCGCCACTCAGTTCCACTTCATGTTTTACATGAGTCGCCCGCTCCCGAACATTATGGTGCTGCCGCTCGTGCTGCTCGCGATCGACTTTTGGCTGAACCGCTGCGTGAAGCGCTTCATCGTCTGTTCCGGTGCCGCCATCATCATCTTCCGGGCGGAGCTGGCAATGCTACTCGGGCTCTACCTGCTGTACGATCTCTACTATCAGCGTATCTCGCTGCCCGTCTTCCTGCGTACCGCCGTCCCGGCCGGCGTGCTGCTGATCGCCCTAACCGTCACCGTCGACAGCTTCTTCTGGCGCCGGCTCCTGTGGCCCGAGGCGGAAGTGTTCTGGTTTAACACCGTGCAGAACAAGAGCTCCGAGTGGGGCACCTCACCGTTCCTGTGGTACGTCTACTCGGCGCTGCCGCGTGCCATGGGCCTCTCGATCGTGTTCGTACCGCTCGGCCTCTACATGGAAACGCGCATCCGCTCGCTGGTCGTACCGGCGGTCGTGTTTGTGCTGCTGTTTTCCTTCCTGCCGCACAAGGAGCTGCGCTTCATTATTTACGTCTTTCCACTGTTTAATGTTGCTGCGGCTTGCGCATGCAATCGGCTGTAAGATATGCGACTCGCGGCGTGCTAAAGTACGGATACTTACTGTTAAATGATTTCATCACTCATTGCAGGTGGCTTAATCGACAGAAAAGTCTATGGAACAAATTTCTTTCCTTCGTGTGCATCGGCCATCTGGTCGGGAACACTCTGCTGACGATGTTCCTGCTGCTGGTGGCCGGCACGAACTATCCCGGCGGCGTTGCCATTTCCAGGTAAGTTTACTGCTTCAGCTTGATGTTTGTAACATGGTTAAGTTAGTTATTAAGCAACCTGTAATAACAGTTTTAGAGTTATATTATTAGAATAGAAAACTACAGCAGAATCTTCAAGCTGTTTAACACCTCGGTACATGTATTTGTAGTGTAGGGAAAATTATCTAAAGTAAACCAGGCACACACCTTCTGAACAGTTTAATTTAAATTTTATTTACAATATTATTATTGAATATGTGAAACATTCTTAGAGCGCAGACTGGTTCTCAAGCTTGTTTCATTCGCCAAGTACTAGTTGGTCATTGTTGATAGTACCATTTACACCGTTTATTATGTTGTTGAAATCAGCTTGTTGAAATCGAAATTCGATTTTCAACCATCTATATTTTAAATGTAGTTGAAACACCCGGGCAGGTAACCTTTCGGCACCAAACACGAACAACACCCGAAGTAAATCCCCCTCCCCCCTTTCACGCCGACATAGCTTCTGACCTCTTCCTAGCAATGCAAAGCTCCATAGCAACGCTTCATAGCAACGTACTACATGGAGAAGAAAAGGGCAAAGCTACATAGCAACGCTTCATAGTAACGCAGCATGCACTTGGTTTCTTTCCCAAAGTAATCATTGACAACCATTTTGGACAGCGGCAATTTGTTTAAGGAGGTAATAGTCGATGCCGTGAAATACAAAACCAGTTTGCTTTGGGACGTATCTCGGACAATTAGTGCATTTATATCGAGCTCTTTATGTTGAACCCTTGAAAAAATTTTTATCAAAAGCTGTGCAAGTAAGTGCGAAAACTAAATATGTTTGAGTATACCGTGTGGATAGCTGACTATATTTCTTACATATTTTGGTCTTTCTAATAATCTCCATGTTTCCTGAAACAGAAAAACATGGATAGTGAAGAACGCGAAATACGGGCGAGGTATCTTACACCTCCACTTGAAACAAGTGAAGAGCGCAAGAAGCGTAAGAGTCGAATCAGAAGCGCACTCTTCCGATACCGCCAATGTGTTCGATCAGCAGCATCGAGCAATGTGAATGTACCACAGCTAGAACCAGCGTCTACTTCAAGTAGCGGTACACTACGAATTGGCCTCGGTTTTCATACCGATTACAACCATCCGGAACGGCATCGTTTAGGTTCGCAGCGGAACTGCGATTATTGTAGTGCACCTAAGTGGCCTGGTGAGGCACCTACAGTTTGTTGTAACAGCGGTCAGGTTATGTTGCCGCCATTCGATAGACCTCCAGCAGAGCTAGAGCAGCTGTACAACAATCCTGCTTTTATAAAAGACATCCAAAAATATAATAATGCATTTGCATTTACGTCGATGGGCGCTTCTATCAGTCCCAACGACCCTGTACGACAGGACGAAACCGTTGCAGGTAATCGGGTGTTTAACTATCGAATAAAGGGAACACTTTGTCATCGCATTGGATCCCTCGCGCATCAGCCTGGACAGACAGCCAAGTTTGCTCAACTATACTTTTTCGACCCTCGCGACGACGAACAGTACAGCACAGTGCTTAACACAAGGATGTCTTTTTACAAGGGCTTGGATCGCTCCATAATGGAAACGTTACAGCGCATGCTCACGGAACATAACCCTCTGGCTCAAATGTTTATGCACGCTTACGAACGTAGTGCAACAGGCGTAGATGAATCAATTCGACTATTTCTACATTCCCGGATACAAGCCGTTGACCAGCGTCGTTACAACCGACCAACGGTAGCAGAGGTAGGCGGTATTTTGGTGGAAGGACAAAATGCACCGGGGCGAGAATTGATCGTGCAGACCCGTGCCACACGGCAACTTTCTCGAGTTTTTGAACGAAACCAGCTCTTCGATGCAATGCAGTACCCTTTGCTGCATCCATATGGCGAAGTGAGCTGGACTTCTGGAATTCGAAAGACTCGCCGACGCGCAACAGGGCAACGTGACGAACAGTCTACAGATCCGGAGGAGATTAGTAAACAAATCACCCCACGAGAGTTCGCGGCGTACCGTCTATGCTGGCGAGAAACTGATAACACGTTATTGCATCGAGGGGGACGTCTTTTCCAACAATACTGTGTAGACCAGTTTTGCAAAATGGAGGCTCAACGTTTGTTATTTCAACGCAACAATCAGTCACAACTACGAGCAGAGCTGTACCAGGGTGTCTGGGATATTGCAGCAAGTGACGAAGAGGATTCATCTCACGTCAATGCACAAACTTCGGAGCAGGTTAGCTGCTCCAACACCACCTCCACCACCACCACCACCACCAGCATCTGCCCACGGTCTACATTACAATCCATTGGTAGACGTGTTATTTTGTCCCCATCCTTTGTCGGCAGTGATCGTTACATGACAGCGCAGTATCAGGATTCCATGGCGATTGTGCGGGCATTTGGGAAACCGGATCTATTCATCACCATCACTTGCAATCCCAAATGGCCCGAGATAATCGAAAACCTTCTACCTGGTCAACACACACACGATCGTCCGGATCTCACGGCTCGAGTATTTCACCTAAAATTAAAAGCAATTCTAGACGATTTGCACAAGGGTGCACTGGGCGTAGAGGTAGCAAAGGTGTACATGATAGAGTTTCAGCAGTGTGGACTACCTCATGCCCATTTGCTACTGATTCTCGGAGACGATGACAAACCCCAAACGCCGGATGACTATAACAAATTTGTTTCGGCCGAAATTCCGGATCCGGCTAATACACGATTGTACCACACTGTAACACGGTTCATGATGCATGGACCGTGTGGAACTCGTAATCGGAAGTCACCATGCATGAAAGACGGGGTTTGCACGAAACACTACCCGAAATCGTTTAGTGAACACACACACGTAACCGAGAATGGCTACCCTGGATACCGTCGACGGAACGATGGCCGCACTGTGACAGTGAAAGGGGTAGCACTAGATAATCGTCACGTCGTGCCGTACAACCCTTGGTTATGTCACAAATTCGATTGCCACATCAATGTGGAAATTTCTGCATTTATCTCCGGAGTAAAATACCTCTACAAGAACGTCTACAAGGGCAACGATCGGGCTGCTATTTCTTTAGGATCAACAGCGGATGAAATTACAAATTATCTGGACGCACGATACATTTCAGCCGCTGAAAGTTGCTGGAGAATTATGCGATTCGAGATACAGGCGAAATCTCATACCGTCGTTACTCTACCTATACATCTCATACACCAGCAGAGTATTTTATTTAGAGAGGATGAAACAATTAGTTCAGTGCTTGCACGTGGTAGTGATACCAAGCTAACACGTTTTTTCGAACTAGCAGCACATGATGATTTCGCCCGGACTTTGCTGTATCATGAAGTCCCTATGTATTATCGGTTCGCCAAACCAACATCAACCCAAAGACAACCGTGGCACAATGGTACGGGTAACCAGTGGGTACGACGTATTCACAGCAAGAAGATGGTCATTGGTAGAATGGCTTACTGTTCTATGTTGAATATGGAGCGGTACTGCTTGCGGTTATTGTTATGCAACCGCAAAGGGCCCACATCATTCCAGGACTTGCGTACAGTCCGTGGCACAGTGTGTGCCACGTATCAAGAAGCCGCCGTTATGGAAGGTCTGTTGCAGGACGGTAACGAGTGGGAACGAGCACTACAAGAAGCAGTATCGTTCCGTATGCCTCGACAGTTGCGGATTTTCTTCACCATTATCTTGACATCCGGACATCCGCAGAACCCGCGGCTTTTGTGGGATAAGTTTGCGGATCATTTTAGCGAGGATTTTCGTCAACAACATCGGGACCGCTTCGCGAATGATCAAAACATACAGTTACGCGAACTCGAACATTATCGAGCACTTTGTGAAATCGACTGCTTGCTACGAAGTGCTACACCGCCTAAAAATTTAGCGTGCTATGTGGGAATGCCTCAGCTATCTGAATATAGCCACGTTCAGGGATACCTTATGGATGATAGCACCAACGCGTTGATCGAAGTAGAACGGCAATATCCTGTGAGTGATCTGGACAAAACACTATCTACGGTGCACCTACTCAACGACGATCAGCGAAGGGTATACGAACGATTAATAGCAACTGTTGATTCTGACAACACCGACAGCGATCGGCTATTTTTTCTGGACGGTCCAGGAGGCACCGGGAAATCATACATCTTGGAAAAAATAATTGCCTATACACGTCGTCAGGGGAAAATTGCGCTAGCAACTGCAACGAGTGGGATCGCTTCGTTGCTGCTCACTGGTGGGAAAACGGTGCACTCCACTTTCAAGTTGCCACTCGATCTCGACGACCGTAGTAATTGTGCCATTCCGAAGCAGTCCAAACTTGCCGAGCTTATACGCGAGTCTACATTGATCGTATGGGACGAAGCTTCGATGGCAAGCCGTTACGCACTAGAAGCTGTCGATCGGACACTGCAGGACCTCATTGGTGTACGACGACCTTTCGGTGGAAAAGTTGTGCTACTATCGGGTGATTTCCGCCAAATCCTACCCACCGTGCCCAATGGAACGGCTGCCCAAATTATTAACCAATGTATCAAGCGGAGTCCGCTGTGGCAACTGTTTACCCAGTTGCGTTTACGTATCAATATGCGTGTATGTACTGCAACTGACAGAAGCCACGCCAGCGATTTGCAAGAGTTTGCTGACTTCTTGCTAAAGATAGGTGAAGGACGCCATGACATTTTCCCCGGACTGGACCCGTGCTTTGCAAAGGTGCCTGTAGGTTTGGTATTGCCCCGTACTAACCAACTTCAAAGTAGCATGCGTTTGCTCATCGACAAAGTCTACCCGAAACTGAAGAGGTTTTATCGTGACGCAATTTTTTTTACGGATAGAGCAATTTTGTCACCATTTAATGATGATGTGACCACGATCAACAACGTTGTGCTGGACAGCATACCCGAGCCGGTAATGGAGTATCGTTCCTACGACACGCTGGTGAATTCTGAAGAACAGGAAAATATGCAGCTGTCGTCTGAGTTTCTAAACTCACTGAATATCAGCGGCATTCCTCTCCATCGCCTGTGTGTAAAGCGATATGCACCAGTATTGCTTCTGCGCAACCTGAATACCGACATCGGGTTGTGCAATGGCACACGTTTGCAGATTGTAGATATGAAGAGGAATTGCATACATGCTCGCATACTTACTGGCAAAAGACAAGGCGATGATGTATTGCTTCCCAGAATTTACTGCGATAGCAACGATAAAGATCTACCGTTCCAGATACGACGCAAACAATTTCCAGTACAACTTTGCTTCGCCATGACAATTAACAAATCACAAGGGCAATCGCTGAACCATTTAGGAATATACCTGCCAAAACATGTGTTTGCTCACGGTCAGTTATATGTTGGGTTATCTCGCGTCACTTCTAAACGCAATATGACGATACTAATCGGCAAGCCAGAACGAGAAGACAATCAAGGCGTTTCGATCAAAAATATTGTTTACAAAGAAGTTGTTGAAAATTAAAAAGTGATGGTACGTGATTTTTGTTTTCGTTGCCTATATATGTAT
>KB671565.1:293735-360632 GCA_000349105.1 Anopheles epiroticus | reverse complement strand
TCCTCCCCCCCCCCCCCCCCCCCGCCATTCACTGCTGCTCAGTTTCGTCCGCATCGAGCTGGATGGTGGTGTGGTTGGAGTACAGCTCGTAGTTACCGCTCTGCTCATAGTCATCGCTACCATCGTCCTCGTCCGCGTTCAACCGTGGCCCATCGCTGTCCGCTCCCTGCTCCGACTGCACCTGGTACGAGAGCTGAGCGTTGTCTGCCCCACCGGGATGGGCTTGCTTGTCCGGACGATGCTGCCGGTACTGCTGCTGCTGATGGTAGAGCTCGATGAGTCTGGTCAGATTGGACGATTCCGAGATGTGCACCTCCTTCCGGATCTTGACGACGCGGTCCTGCACCAGATGCTGGTAGAAGGTGTGAAAAAAGCGGCTCGCCGGCACCTCGCTCCGGTTCGCCAACCGTATTGCCAGATGGTCCGGTATGATAAGGGTATCTGCAATGAAGAAAAAAAAACGAACAGAAGAGACCACACCGGTTAGACAGTGCCGCACAGTGCCGCCGACTCCCGCTCGTTTGCGTTGGACCGCAACCAACCGATCGTTTGCGTTTTCTGCTGCATCGGGTTCGTGCTCGGATCCCAGAAGAAGATGTAGTACAGCGACAGCATGATGGCGACGAGCGACACGCACAGCACGTACGCGGCCACCGTCAGGATGCGGATCGCTTTCTGGTTCTGCTTCGCCTCGTACAGCCGGTCCTTCGAGTCTTCGCCCGCGAGCTTTATTTTCTCTTCCGCCGTGTAGCTCATGGTCGCTGCCGCACTAGCGCATCGGACTGTTGTGCTGTTGAGCAAATTGTGGTGGCGTTGCTTTACTTTCTGTATGCAAACAACATCTTTTTTTGCAAAGAAGCTTCCGCAAACGCAACAAACGTATGCAAAACGATGTGCCAATCAATGGGCGGTGTGGTTGTGTGTTTTCAATAGAATTACAAATGCTCTTTGATTGTTGTTTACATTTTTTCCTACAATTGGGAGACCAATTGTCGGAAGCAGGTTTGATTTTGGAGGACATTGGCTTAAAATACAGTAACACTAAAGAAAACATGTATCGTGGCTTATACTAATTGCTATCACCTACGAAGACAATAATACCGTTTAAACGGTCGGAATAAATTCTAAATAATAAAAAATAAGGTTGCAAAATTGCGTATTTCGTATTACATAAAAATATTGAATACGCAAATTAGTAGTATCAAACTGACAAAATTGTTTCGTAAGACTACGAAGGTCTCAGGAAAACAATAGAGGGTGCTTCTCTGGGACTGAATGTACACCCTTCAGAAAGCTTGGAAGTTTGGACTCGCGTGTTCTAGGGGATGTTCCCAACGGAATTAGAAGTAACTGCGGAGCCTATGTTTACGGTGCACGCAACTACTACCGGATTACCCGACAGCTTTATTTGATTCACTTTACACGTTGCCCTCCATGTTGTGGTTTTTTTCGTTGGGCACTGCAATAACTTCAGACCTAAGGTAAACTGGTCAAAAACGGGGGCAAGATTAGAATGGCGAATCGATGCCTTGGGCCTGGAATTTTGGAATCATCCATTCCATATACAAGAAGGGATATAAGTTGGACTGCAACAACTACAGGGGTGTTACGGTGTTGAATACTGCCCACAAAATATTCTCCCTGATCCTACAGGATCGACTTGCCCCATTCGTCGAATCGATAGTTGGACACTATCAAAGAGGATCCACCGGAAAATCCAACACCAACACGGAACATCGACCACTGACCAGATCTTCACCATGCGGCAAATCTTGGAAAAGATGGCATAACAGCAGCTGAACACGTTCCATCTCTTCATAGATTTTAAAGCCGCATATGACAGCATAGCCAGGGTAAAACTTTACGACGCAATGAGCTCTTTTGGAATCCCGGCCAAACTGACCAGGCTATCAAGAATGACCATGACCAACGTCACATGCCAAGTGAAGGTGGATGGAAACCCCTCAGGATCCTTTGCTACCACCAAGGGTCTGCGCCAGGGGGATGGGCTTTTCTGTCTCTTCTTCAACCTGGTGATAGAGAGAGCCATCCGCGACTCGGAGGTGGAGACTTGGGGAACCATCTTCTACAAGATGACATAGACGTCATTGGTCTGCGGCTCTCCCACGTGGCGGAAGCGTATCAAAGGATCGAGCAGGCGGCAGAAGACCTCTGTTAGCAGATTAATGAGGCAAAGATCAGACTGATGGTGGCATCACCAGCGGTCCTTTTTTACAAATTCTTGCTAAGTAGCTGACGAAGCTGGGACTATAACGCACCTATATTGTTCCAGTACTCACGTATGTCTCTGAGACATGGACTTTGTCCAAAACTGACAAAATGAAATCGTTTTACTAACTAATATTAATTCTTATTTGGCTCTAAATTTATAACATCTTGCGTTAAATAATTGATATGTTTATAATCTTTTTTAAAGGATTCAGTGCCTATATTCCACACTTCTTGCCTCAGATTAAAACAGGAAATCTAGGAATTGGAATAGCAAGAAATTTGAAGTAAAGAAAGTATACAATATCTTACTTGTGTCTCGTTTGAAGGATCCATTCAAAGAGACATCTTGTACAAGAAGCGAAAAAAAGTTCGCCCGTAAAATTGCTTGCTAATTGAAATTTTATTTCAATAATTCCCAATTAAACAATTTCCAAAGGTAATAAGCAGTTTGATGTCACTTGGTTAAGTTTCCCGTACACTGAACCAATCTCCCCACAGTTCACCTCTGCTAAATAATGCTTGGAACTTGAAAGAGTATGTTCGGTACTGATTTTAGCCGCCCTTCCCCTCGCCCACATACCTCTCAACTTCCTCTCCACCACACTACAGGTTTCGTGACGCGGAATGTAAACACGGAAAGATGCAAAACGGTGCTGCGCGCCGTGCCCGTGCTATTTTCTGCCACAACAAAGTGGATCGGAAAACAGAGTTAAAACGGGGGTGGGGTGAGCTAAAGACTAAGGGAGGCTAATTACGACCGTGTGGAAATAATTATTGATTTTTCCAAACAGCCGCAATACCGATCGAGGAGCAAAGGGAAAAACGCTCCAAAAGTGCCTTATTTGTCGGTTAGTTTTCATTTTTCCTCGTCCCCCTGTTGTCCTTGATGGCAGGATAAGCATGCTCGTACCGTATCGCGCTCTTCCTCTCGCTCTCTCGGTCTCTCCCTCCCACTAAGGGACTCTCTATTAGTTTTCTCTGTTTTTTTTTCTTCTGTTTTAATTCTAAGCAGTGAAGCAAGTTGATAGATAGCGCGCTGGTTCGCGATTTCGCTTCGCCACGAAATGGATTACTTCAATTAAGCGCACAAACACGGTTTAGAAAACACAGTCACACACACACACATACTGTGCACGTCCTATCATATGCCGTAGGTCAGTGAGCGGAATGGCGTGGCAGTGTCCTGCCGCAGCCGAAAGACGCACCGAAATTGGGTTAAGCGTTCCAGTTTCGGCAGATACGAATCGGTCCGCTGAAAGCGAGCTAATTATTTTCCACTACACCCCTCTCTCCCTCCTCCCCTTCGCACAGGGGGAAAACTGTCTACCAGCACTGGCCACTTGTGTTCGAACGGATTTTATTAGCACTCACTCATAACACTAACCCCTTAGCGCGGGCGGGCCGCCGAGGGGGGGGGGGTTTGGTGGTTTGAAAATCTTCGTGTGAATGCACGGATTTATGGTCGTGAAAATTCTATCATTCCACCACCGAGCCAGACGAGGCGAAGGTACGCTTTGATCCAGCAAGCTGCGAACCAAGATGCACAACAAGGCGCCCTTCCCGGACACATCACCTCACGGTTTTGAACGATTTACGAGCGAGCGCGTTTTATAGGCGAAAGCGAGGAAAAACACGCACCCACACAAACACACGCTCGAGACAAAAACACACAAACACACCGGTGCAGTAGGAAAAAAAAACACAAGAACCCGTACCCTATCTGTTTTATGTTTGCTCTTAATGGTAATAAATTTACATTCTACGTTTCGTGCGCGTTTCGAGGCGGCTTGCACAAAGAGCATATGGTTTTGCAGCTCCCTCCCCCCCCCTCTCACAATCCTTCCCACCGTTCCACCTTCTCACCCTTCCCCCCTCTCCTGCGGGATCTGTCACCAACTGGGGTTGATGGTAATGTGAATCAGTTGCAGCTGGTCCGCCTGGTGTGAAGAAACCGCGTCGAAATCGTCTTACATCGCAAAACCTGCCACAACGTTTCGCACGGTTTTAGCGCTGTCCCTGCATCCACGAAACGGCAAGCAAACAAACGCGCAAAGGAATGTTTTCCTTGCCACCGCGCAAAACACTCTGTCCCATCGCTTTGTTTGGGGAGAAAGCACGGTGCGCGAAAATGGTCCGTTCGCGTGGAAAAAGTAGAACCGACGTACACGTACGCGCGACCACGCACACACATGTCGCAACCTCACTGTCAACGTGCTCTCACAGTTTTGCACCTTGCTGCTACAGGTCGGTCCGTTACTATATGGGCAGTCGTTTTTGTCGTTTCACGTAATTTTACAACCAATACAATTTTACTCTTCTGCAGACTTGCGCCCCTTGCTACAGATTTCGTCGGAAGCTATCAGGCTGGATTTGTTGGAGGGAAATCCACCACCGACCAAATCTTCACTCTACGGCAGATCCTCCAGAAGTGCCGGGAGCACCAGATCCCCACGCACCACCTGTTCATCGACTTCAAGGCAGCCTACGATACCATAGACCGGACAGAGCTATGGAACACCATGCGGCAGTACGGTTTCCCTGCGAAACTGGTACGGCTGTTGAGGGCTACGATGGACGGTGTGCAGTGCAAGGTGAGAGTGTCGAACATGCTGTCGGATTCGTTCGAATCTCATCGGGGACTGAGGCAAGGGGACGGACTCTCCTGTTTGCTGTTCAACATCGCTCTGGAAGGTGTCATGCGGAGCGCGGGCTTCGACATCAGGGGCACGATTTTCACCCGGTCTCTCCAATTCCTTGGCTTCGCGGATGACATTGACATCATCGGAAGGACATATGCGGCGGTGTGCGAGGCATACACCCGACAGAAACGCGAGGCCAGTAGGATTGGATTGAGGATCAATGCGATGAAGACAAAATACCTGCTTGCCGGAGGCTCTGATCGAGATAGAGCACGACTCGGAAGCAGAGTACTAGTTGACGGCGACGATCTTGAGGTAGTAGAGGAGTTCTGCTACCTTAGTGCGATCGTAACTTCGGACAACAACATGGGCATCGAAATCCGAAGACGCATTGTTCAGGGGAATCGTGCCTACTACGGGCTCCACAAACTCCTACGATCCAGAAGACTCCAACAACGCACGAAATGCGCCATATATCGCACATTGATACGGCCGATAGTCCTCTACGGGCACGAGTCCTGGACTATGCTGGTGGAGGACGCCAATGCACTCGCCATTTTCGAACGACGGGTGCTACGGACTATCTTTGGCGGTGTGTGCGAGCAGGGCGTGTGGAGAAGGAGAATGAACCACGAGCTTGCTGAGCTGTTTGGCGATGCAAGTATTCTGACGGTCGCCAAAACCGGAAGGATACGCTGGTTGGGGCACGTGATGAGGATGTCGGACTCATGCCCCACCAGAAAGGTGCTCGTCAGCGACCCGTTCGGCACGAGGCGTAGAGGAGCACAGCGAGCTCGTTGGCTGGCTGGATCAAGTGGAGCTCAACCTGTCGGAGATCGGATGCAAACGTGGCTGGAGGACTGTAGCCCTGGACCGAGTTTCCTGGAAACAAACAAACGGATTGGTGACCTGGCCATGTCTTGCAGACGTGCTCGATAATGAGCGGGCCAAGAAGAGAGAGAGAGGGAATTTTACAACCATCTTTACTCGTGTTTTACAAAAGTAAATTGTTTGAAGAACGTAACATAGTTATTTGTACGTTACATTCAAATATAATTGTTACGTAAACTTCAACGCTTAAAAAATACAGCTAATTTGTGCCAACGGTGTACAGTGTAAAATATTTTGTGCAGATATATTGGAACGGTTTTTTTTTTAACTTGTAATTTAAGGTTTCAGTTTTTCACAATCTATTACACATTCTTTTTAAACTCTTTTAAAATATATTTAATTAGCAAGTAAGTCACACAGATGAAAAAAGTGAACAAAGTTTTATTCACAATGTGGTGGGTTCTGCTATCGAAATCATGCTGTTTTTTTCTTCCGCTTTAATCGAATAACGAGTGTTTGAACGCCCAAATGGAAATTCTCTTTCATGTCCAAACGTGCACATTACATTGGGAAACAGATTTCTTGCTTCAAAAAATGCCACTGGATCGGTTTTATTAAACCTATTCCATCTACCCAATGTGATAGCATCATAAATAGTACTTTACAGATAGAAAAAAATCCAAACGGATCTGTAAGGACACGAAAGGATAAATACGGCTCAAACACGTGGATAGCGATCTTTGACAGAGCCAAAAAAAATTGGACAGTTTGAAAAATAGTCATAGATTTAGTTTAGTTGGAAGCCATAAGTAATAAAACGCGATTCCTACAAAGCAATTACGTGTTCCGATTTAGTTGGAAGCCATTTTTTAATAAGTGTTTAAACACGATTCCTACAAAGCAATTGAGTGTGCCTCTATTGCCCCTGACTTCACTCGTTACAACTCAGGTGTATTTATTGATGAAAATGACATGAACCTTTACACCACAGCTTTTACAAGGAAGAAAAAAGTATTTTTTTATTCTTTAGAAGTTGAGATTCCAGACACATCAAATTTCAAGTAAACATTAATTTTCTTCAAGGCTTGTCTTAACTGTTTTCGAAGAGAAATAAAAAAGAAAACTTTAATCCTTATCATTATGCGTCAATTTACCTTGAACTTCAAACAGTTGAAGGCGCACCTACCAACCCAGCGAAATTTCGTGATTAAATCGCAACAAATAAGAGAGGAATTAATTATTTTATTTTTTTTTTTAAGAGGGAATTATCATTAATACAAAAAGCTCTCATAAATTAACAAGTTGCATCATTTACAAATCACTACAAATCATCACTACAAAATTTCGTTTTAGAGGAAATGGTTTTCCAAAACAGAAAAACGAAGTATGTTGCGTATGAAATTTCATACGCTATGAGTTTGATGCCGTTGTCTATCGCCAAAGGATCGTTGAGTAAATTGCAACAAAAACTGACCGGCCATACAGTTACGGTACACACTTTAAATACTCATACAGTCGAACAGCGTGCGCCTCATGTGCTCTTCGCTTCGTGCGGATGCCGCGGCGGAAAACCGTGCTGGAAAACTATGCTCTATTGGGTTTCCTCGCTCGCGCGCTCACAGACTGTAAGACTACAGCGCGGCAAAGAGATTGCGCGAGAGGCCAGCCGTCTCCCGAAATCAATGCCCCGACCTGGTGTTTGGGCCTTGGGAAAGCATGCGCTTTTCTTCTCGCTTGTACGACAGCCGTGACCATGTGGACCACAGCCACAGCTGTGAGCGCGGGAAAAAACAAATCTCCCCAAACAATGCTCTTGCACACAAGCAACCGAGCATTGTACACCAGTTGGAACGAAGCTCACTCTACCGTAACTGTTGGAAAATAAGGTACCGCAAGGAACTAGTATGGAGCACTTGACGTGATGTGTTTTACAAAAAAAAAATTTCTCAAAACAAAGACTTTTTATATCATACCTCCCGGTAGACACATCATGGTGCGCCATAAAATCCAGAGAAATTGCTTCCTTGCCATTAATAGGCGAATGCCCCAACGTGCTACTCGCGATCGTTGCGGACAGGCGTAAAACTACAGCTGCGTGCACCGAAGGTGGGACAGCTCGTTTTTTCCACAAATCGTGTGATTTTGTGCTCACATGCACAGTTGCTTGAATTGTCTATCTTAAGGCTACTGTTCAGCTATAACTCAGCGAAATATTTAGATTTCTTGAAAAGTCTCAACAAACCATAATGTTACGTTAGAAAAAGCATTCATAGAGTTGCATAGAATTTTAGAAACAAAGCTGATAGATAAATAAAAAGTGACATATTTTGGCCAAAATATAGGGAATATTACTTATTACTGATTCAAGTTTAAAAATGCTTGAATAAGATGCTTTGAATCGTTGAGCAATTCCCTGTTTTCGATGCTTGATCGCTCTTCAATGTACATGCCATCTGTGACGTTTTGTGTTTTTGGCCAACTTGACTATATTTATTAGCCTGCCGTTGCTCTTTTCATACCTTTGTAAAGCTTAAAATTGTTTTCGATGCTTGATCGCTCTTCAATGTACATGCCATCTGTGACGTTTTGTGTTTTTGGCCAACTTGACTATATTTATTAGCCTGCCGTTGCTTTTTTCATACCTTTGTAAAGCTTAAAATTGTTTTATTTCTAAAGACGAAAAGAAATAGCAAACTTATAAAAAACACGAATTTTTGTACCATTTGAAATTATACGACCCCATCATTTGATTTCACAGACACTAGCTCTGGCTCTGGAGAAACCATCTTTAAAATTTATTCATACGGAACGGTGCTCATGTACTTAGAGTAAGGTAAGTCTGACACTCGCTGTAAATTTCTAAACTAGAAAATATAATATAATTTAATCTCTTGTAATATTGTGAAGAAGCTTATAACCTTTGACCAAATTGATGGATCTTTATCGCGTAGCATAATCGATTGAAAATTCCAAGTGCAAAGACTGATTTAATCTTATATGTGTTTGTACGACCCATTCTACCATTCACATCATATTTTTTTATAGAATCCTTAATTGTATAAAGAAATCGAGCTCCACGAATATCAAGCATCACATTCTCTTTAAATATATTGCTGTTATTGAAGAAATACGGCCTGGCCGTTACTACCGAATAAAACAAATAAAAATTGCTGTTATTGATCATTTGCCAATCAAATTTGCCGTCTGTATCGCCAACCACGTCAAAGGTAACATTCACTTCGCTCGTGTTCGTTTCTTACAATTTCTGGTTCGCTAGGCTATTAATACCAGTTCGATAGTCAGTCCTCACTACGGAAGAACGAAAGAACGGCTAGAATATGTACCTGATATTGTGTCGTGTGTTGACTAGTTTCTAACTGATTTCTATAAAACTTGTTTTTTTTGCGTAAGTACGTTCTAGATTATGGCAATGTAATAATTTTTATTTCACACACTACAGCTTTCCATTCTCTAAGAACTTAAATAAAGGCAAAATCATCAAATTTTTTGAATTATCATTTTAACTATTGCAAAGAAGGTAAGGTGTTCAACGTTCGGTAAAGTCTCGACCATGAACTGTGGTCGTTGCTCTTCATAATTGAGAGGTTATCCGAGAGTTTTGCATATATTGGTGTAATGCTTTCACCAAATAGAAGCTTAGGAGAAGAGTAGCAGTTTATGAATAAAGATTTTTTTACGGCAAAGGTAAATGGTTGCCTGATAGTACAAGGTCTTTAAAAAAAAAAGAAAAAAAATACAACGGCTTGTTACGTCTAGGAACTGCAGAAAAAGATGTCCGACTTTAGGTAGACTCAACTGTAACGTCAACGCACTTCATACGGTGGTACAACACGCTTGGCTGTTTACAGTTTCCCTCGCCATCAAATATGATGACCGTGCCACCCGATTGTTGTTGGTTCATTTAATTATCTGATTATGGCAAACACAAGGTAAAAACATAAAGAATGTTGATCCAGAATTCACACCCGAGAGATGCGTTGTCGGAGCAACTTCTTTACCATACAAAACATGTCAAAGAAAAACGCACAAATGAACAAGATAGAGCCTAAATTGTCTTTGTGACGTTAAGACAAAATCAAAATGTAATATAACAGAGAAGGATAAACTGTTTTGGGGCTAGACTAATGATGAGGTCTCATACATTCTTACATAATGTATTGTTGGTAATGGATTATGCCACACACAAAAACAAAACTAAAATCGATTAAATTTGTCCATCATACATCATAGCCAGGAAAGTCAGAATACTAAACTGCCTTTGTTCCGCGTTATACTCTTCCCTCTTACGGATTTCGCTTTTTAGTGTTTAGCAATTTCAATCCGTGCTTAGGAAAAGCAAACAGAAGGACGGTAAAACTGCCGACTGCATTTAGCCTGCCTGTTTGCAGACCAATTTGATTTAATACAGTCCACTTTGCAGGACTTGCGTGCCTGCCTGCTATCTGGCGCTGGGCAAATCGGGTTGACCGATTTTAAACGTACGTGTGTCCTTCGGTGCCGTCCCGCGGCACGTCCAGCCAGAGACGGTTGCGAGATAGTGCCACGGTTTATGTAACGCTGCGTCGCCGTTAATCCTATTAGAGCGTTGTTCATCACTAAGCGAGCCTCGCAAACGGAACGCACTCTTCGCACCGGCGGATGTTGCATAATTTCTTCGCACACCCGGTGTTTTTCCTCGCTGTCGTCAACCACGAGCACCACAATGTTTCGCGGCTTAAAAACCTTGGTCCGCTTCATTCACACTTACCTTAAAACTACTATAACTGCCATTGCACATGCTGCTGCTGCTGCTGCTGCTACTACTGCCGCTACTACTGCCGCTACTACTGCCGCTGCTGGATGGATTGATTGGTGATGGGCGGTGATGCGCGCGAACCGGTACCGGCCGCCCGCTAATCGTCCTGATCGCAGCCCGTTAACCGCTCGGGGCTGTCGTCCTCGTACGGCTCAATTTTCGGAGTCCAGAAGAAGATGTAGTAGAGTGAGAGGAGCAGGGCGGCAAACGACACGGTGAACAGATAGATGCACACCACGATCACGCGCACCCACTTGGGTTCCTCCTTCTTCTTCGCAAACACGCCACCGTCGGCCGTCTCGGCGTCGCGGGCGTACAGTGGTTCCGCCGCCTTGTTGTCACCATTGTCCATCGTTGCAAAACTGTGCTGACCTGCGCTCTGCCGTTTGCTGCTGCTGCGTGTGTCCTGCTGGACGGCTTCCACTACACTAAGCCAGTCCGCGGTTTGCGGATCGTCCGCAACTTCCTAGCCGCCTGCGTGAAACTCTACCACGCCGTTCTTGCATGTGTGTGTGTGTGTGTGTGGGTGTGTGGGTGGTCGACCGGTCCACGGCGGCCCCGTTGGCCAAACTCTTCCAGTGAAAGTGATGAGTGTTCTGAGTGGTGAACCCCGCCGCCCCCACAACCCGTTACGTCAACATGTCTCGCTAAACGTGTCGTAATGCCACCCCCGCGCGTGTGTGTGTGTGTGATGCGGGGTGTGCATGTGCCGGGCACATTCCCTTGTGGTTTCCTTGGGGAGGTGCTGCACAATCAATTATGGACGCTTCCCGGGCTCCCTGCTCAAGTGGCCGGGAGGGACGAAGTTTGTTTTGTTTGCCTTCAGGTAACTCTGCGGGCTTCCCACCGGAAGAATGAGCGAACCAGCGTTCCATGGCGTTCTGTGGTTATGGATTTAATCGGCTTTCGGCCACCGTGCGTCATATGAGCGGGCTGGCCTGGGCTCCACCACTCATTCCATTGCGCATGATCGCAATGTTCGTTTATTGGTTTAAACAAGGCGTATCGGAAGGCATTACGGTGGCAGCTTTCCTCGTCCCTCTTTAGAATGTTAGCTGCCCAGGCTCGGTTACGCTTGTGCTATTATGGTTTTGTCTGTCTTGTTTTCTTGCGCGGCGTTTTTTTTCAAATTATGCAACACTCGGTGGAACGTTAGAGCGAAGATGTAATATTTCCGCCCAGGGACGTCTCTTCCAATCATGCTAAGTACGTTTTGTTTCCTTTTCATACCGAGGATGGGATCCTGGCGGAGGATCCAAGTAAATAACAGATACGTAGCGCGAAGTTCCAATAGGCTGAACGTATCATTTCTATTCCAAACCCTAAGACTTCTCACCACTGATGATCAGTAGTATCATTACTGATAAAATCAAATCTTCTCGTTAGTAGTACTGCAGAACACTAGAAAACATATATGTACATGTGAAGCTCCAAGGAAGCCTATTCTTCCACGATACAAATAACTGATGGGTAAATTCGATGAAAACTGGGAATCGCTTGCAAAAGACTCCTTAAATTTCGGAAGCGGCTCCGAAACGTAGGTGCAAAACGCCGAGCGTTGGAACCGTCTGGAGCCGGTAGTTGGCAACCGGAGTTGTCCGGAGCCTTCGAAAGCTGTCGGAAGCCGCTAGACGGCAGTCGGAGCCGTTTGGAGCCGTCTGGAGCCGTGGGAGCCGCCAGGAGCTGTTGAAACCGTCGGAACTGTCCGGAACCGCTAGGAACCTTAATAGCAGTTACCACTAGACCACTGAGCCGGCCCAAGAAAAGGACTAATTACTGCATTAATATTGTACTTAATTACTACATTAGTGGCCCCTTAGTCTACAACTACGTACTTAACGATTCTATCCATGAACGCTCAAACTGTGTCAGGGATCTCGGAGTGCTCCTTGATGAAAAGTTGAGCTTCCATGACTACTTACTTATCGGGTGCTACAACCGCTTCGCGGTCTTGGCCTGCTGCAACAAACTCCGAAACCGCTCACGGTCTCGCGCCGTCGTCTGCCAATCCGTTATCCCGGCCTTGATGGCTGACGCCTCAACGCCATCTTCCCACCTCAGCTTGGGCCTACCACGCCTCCTCTGTCCATGTGGACGACCTAAGAGGACTTTACGGGCTGGGTCGTCCGGGTCCATGCGTATAACATGGCCAGCCCACCGGAGCGGTCGTTGTACAGCTCGTACAGCTCGTCGTTGTATCGGCTCCTCCATTGTCCCTCCTCACGTATGGGGCCAACAATGGGTATGGGGCTTCCATGACCAGTTTGAGCATGTTGTGACTAAGGGTAACCAGTTGCTTGGTCTCTTTAGACAGCTTACACGAGACATAAACGACCCGACTGTGTCCAAAACGCTATACTGTTCCCACGTGCGGTCAGTGTTGCGGCACGTATCCGTGGTATGGTGGCCAACGGATACCCGCTCGCTTGCTCGGCTTGAGACCATCCAGAGCAAATTCACGAGGATCGCACTGCGTACCTGGGAGGGTGCCCGTGGAATACATCGGTCGTTGCGCGCTACTTGGCATAGAGTCGCTTTAGCAGCGTAACTGCAACGCGCGACGGTCGTTTATCGCACGGCTGCTTAATAATCGGATAGACTCGCCGGAACTTCTGTTACATCTCAGCCAGTACGTCCCGGCAAGATCGCTTCTTAACGTGGAGGAACGGCGAACCCGTTTTGGTTCCTCTGATCCATTTTTTGTGATTTGTCGTGAATTTAATGTTGTCTGGGACCGTTTCGAATCTGAGATGCCACGTACCGGGTTCCTTAATTGTATACGTCTAGTTCGACCGTTTAACCAATAGCAAACACTATGTAATGTACGCTTCAAGGGGGCCGGAGTTGGCTCGTTGAATTTTTAATAAAAAAATAAATAAATAAATAAATACTTATTAGTGATAACAAGCGTAGACCTGTCATCGGACCCGACGTTCCCTCTAGACAAAAAAGTATGCAATCCCCTAATTTTGTGTCACTTGTGTTCAAGTTGTTCAAGAATCCCCTCAATTTTGTATGGGCCGGTCCTCAAAGTCCGCAAAATTAGGAGTTTGCATACTTTTTTGTCTAGAGGGTTGTGCCGAATCCCATACGAATCCCATACTGCCATCTCCTCATACGCCAACTCTCCTATCTATCTACCTGGGGCCGCACCCGACACTTGCACTCACTGGGATCGTGCATCGATAGCCGACAACCATGTCGACGTCGAGCAGCTGGCTGCATCCGTTAACGCTGGTGAGGCTGGGTACCCATAACACTTATCAATCGGGCAAAGGCAAATAGGATAAGCCGTAAGTGAAAGCTTAAATGTTCTCTCCTTTTCGGGAGTCTTAACTCCAGGTAATGTAAACTATGCCAGGATATTCGTAGGATATTGGATGGAGTAGACTGTAGAGGAACTATTAATTTTTATTACTCCTGCTATAGTACACAAGCTAAAAGTTAGGATAGAACCTGAGAAACCTACGTTTCCGCGTTTTAACTAGAAGGCGTCTACGAGAAAAATTCATTAACGAAACACAAACTGGAAAACCACCCACAAAACACATCTAGCCAAAACCTAAACTGAGTATGTGAAAATCCCAACCTTGAAAAACCAGCGAAAACGCATATCGATAGTGTTATGGGGCTACCTGCCTAACGTTTGAGGACACGCACCGAAGACAGGCAATGGTCCACGTGTGATGTGTGAGCGTTGGAGCGCTGAAGCGCTACAGCGCGTGGAATATTAGTTCAGACACCTTTCCAAAATATGGCGGGGCGCCATCGCAGCAGTGTACATCGACCCTGGGTCAGGACGCAGGAATGCTGTCGCAAGTGTTACAATTAATGCAACAACGAGTGAACCAGTAGCAGAAACTTATGGCAGAAATTTTTACAAAACTAACAGCAACCAGTTCCGCAGCCTCCGCAGCGTTATCCAACGCTAGATAATCCGTACCTGATATTAGATGTGATAGCAGGTCAAATAATTGTAGAATACGCTTGTTACACAAAGCTTTATTTTACCTCGTGCACCACCACCAGCTGAAATTCGTCGAGATGGTTGCCAAACTAGAAGCTCTTTTCGCCAAACCAGAGTTTGTTCACAGCAAGCGCTATAGTTGCATGCAGCTGGTTAAGGCACCAGGGGAAACCCTGCCCGAGTTTACTCTCGACTTGCGCAATCGCTTGCTGGAACGCATTGAAGAGAAAAGCGACGTGACCTTGGATCAGTTATACGCGGACTGCCAACGTATCACCAATATAAGAATGACAAGATCGTTCATTCTTGCAAAGAAAACGGGAGAACGAGTCTGTAGATTTAGATAATCTCTACAGTAAAAGCCACACCAGCTGAAATGACTTTTGGACAGAATTTGCGCCTACCAGGAGAATTTATACAGCCTGTTATCTTGTCAGAGAATTTCGAAACAAACCAAGCCGAATTAATCAAGAGTCTTAGAAACACAATGAAAACACTTAGGGCAAGCGATCCAATAGTAAAAACGTCACAACAATCGTTCATGCCAAATGAATTACAAAATTGCAATTTAGTTTTTGTTAGAAATGATAAAGTAAGGTAGGATTAGTACCACCTTACGAGGGTCCTTACAAAGGAATAAAGCGATTAAGGAATTGTTTTATATTAGATATAAATGGTAAAAACAATTCAGTTAGCATAGAGAGAATTAAACCAGCTATAATCGACAGTAACTCTATTACTGGTGGGAGGTGATGTAGAGATTATCTAAATCTACATTTTAAATTTGAAATTTATAATTATAATTTAAAACCATAAAAACTTATCTAGATCAAACGTTAGGCACACCGCAATGTAATTATCGAAGTAGAATAAAGAGATACGGTCTCTTACCGCTACGAACCATCACCGAGTCCGGACGTCTTCTTCAAGTCTTAGCGTTTAATAGCGGGGGCCAGAAACAGCAACATGTGCAACACCAAAGTCAGCAGTGCCAGCTTGACGACCAGTAGGCACACCCTAGCAGTACCTCATCGCATAAGCCAATTAATCCATGGTGACTGCGCACTGGAAGCGCGAGTGCCCGTATAAGTTCCATAAAAGCGCAACGGCGTCAGATATTACTATGATCAGTAAGAGCTTGTGGAAGGATATCGGACGGTCAACCCTATCTAGAGCTACGGCGAGAGCAAATGCAGTCTCGCAAGAATATCTTAAAGCGTTAATAACCGTTGCCTCTAGAACCAAACAGGCACCGATTCGGGTCGCTCGTGCCAATTTTTTGTTGTGGAGAGCTGACGTGATGGAAGCTTTTTCGCTAGGATCTATCCCAATGGACCAGTACTGTAGTCAGATCGTAGCAGGAAGTACAACATGGGAACAGCGATTTCCGTCAGTTTTTCGTGGTATGGGACTTTGTGTGAAGTCATGCATAAAGATAGAATTGAAGCAAGGCAACCGTCCTATATTTCGCCTTAAAGCCCTGTTGTATATACGATGTTATCAACGTTATGTAACTCCACACGTCCATAACAATAAGATAAGAAGCAATTCAAATGGAAAAAAAGAGTGCGGCGCTTAAGAAATTTAAGGAAATATTATCATAGGAGCTGTTACTAACGCATTACTACCCTACCGCGAAGATAATAGTAGCAGCAGACGCTTCATCAGTCCGATCCGATCGGAGCCACTCTCATAGGTTCCCCGACGGTAGCATCAAAGTTGTGCAACACGCTTCTCGAGCGCTGATAAAGTCGGAGATAGTGAATAGTGAAGACTTTCACAACAACTACACTAGCTACTGTTGCGATTCCATGCGGATTGCATGCACTGTTTGGCATGCCCCAAACATTCGTCAGTGCTAGTGGGCCACAATTTGCAAACCAAGACTTTAAGGAGTTTTGTGGTCTTTCAACGGGACGGGATTCAACACGTAACTACGGCATCATTCCATCCGCAGACCAACGGACAGGCCGAGTTTTTTTGGACACACTGAAACGGGCACTGAGAAAAAATCTATATATGAGGCGCTATGTACCTTTTTGCAGACTGTATCGAAATACACCGAGGCTCTAGAAGGGAATAAAACACCAAAGGAATTTGTAATTAAGATCCACATAAGGACTCACATGGAGCTTTGACGACCGCCGCCAACTAAAACGGAGATAGACGAGTCTTCGGCTGGGCTGTTGCCAGGAGACAGTATTTTAAGCAAAGAATATTACCTGTAACACGTGTAGATGTGGGTCCCCGCTCAGGTGTTGGGTAAACCAGGAAACGTGATGTACGAGTTATCCAGCGAGGATTGTAGAATGCTGCGCATAAACCAACGGAAGCAACCAACAAGGGACCCCTCTGTGTCGGTTCAGAGAGGTAGGAAAGCCCCAGAGCTGCCCTTCGACATCTTGTTGGGAAAATGGAATTCACCGCGGTGAGCCCGGGAGCCCTCGACCGTCGCGCCACGCATTCTGTATCTTCTGTTGCTTTCCCGCCCGCGCGTAACAGAGCAAATAACACAGCGCCGCGCATTCTGTATCCTGTTCCTGTCGCGCTCGTGCCCACAAGAGAATTCGTTCGATAGAATCGATAGATAGTTCCATTGAAGGACAAGAAAAAGAAATTCGCGCGAAAACTCGTGCGCTTCATACTCGACGCGCTCCTTGTGCATGCTCACCGGGCTCGCGGGCTCACCGGACTCGCGGCTCACAGGGCTCGCGGCTCACCGGGCTCTTGGAAGCGCAATTCGCTCGCGGTGGAGCTACCGCTCGCTCGCTCATCGTGGTGAGCGTGAGCTGATCGCTCCGCTCACTGAAAACGCTTCTTTACCCAACACTAGTTACCGTAGTATCAGACACCGGGACACAATTTACATCCACCGAGCTCAAATCGTTGCTTCAACGAAGCGGTGAAAAGTCCGTAAGCTAACAGCGCCTTATTACCCCTCCACCAACGGAAGGCGGAACGCTACGTTCAAACGGTTAAACGTGAGTTAAAAAAACGATGAGTACAACAAACGCTATACTGCAGTCTAATTTAAACCAGGTATGTCAAACTGGCGGCCCGCGAGAAGATTTAAAATTATCGTTTTGAGAGCATAGATTACCTAAAAATTCATCTTTGCGGCCCGCGAATAATCGAAAATACGTTAATGCGGCCCGCCAATGAAATGAGTTTGACACATCTGATTTAAACCAATTCCTGCAGAAGTAGCGAAAAGTACCGCACACCGAAACAGGGAAATCTCCAGCAAAACTGTTTCTGAGTCGAAACATACGAACACGACTTGACTTAGTTCGACCACGAGATGCACACGCCAGACTCACAGAGAAACAGCAAGCAGACTTCAAACCCAGTTATCGCTCTTTTCATCTTCTTTTTTTTCTTTCTTTGCTTATCCGGCAACCCGAGAATGGATAAATGGATTTCTGCTACGCTACACTCCCGTTTAGAGGACATACACAATGACGTTGTGTTTCGGGGAAAACATCTGAAACGTCATGTGGACCAGATCAGATCTTTCAACCATCGAACGAAGCTGAAGTTAGTCGAAATTAAGGAGATCATCAACGGTCTCCTACGGTGGCAATCAACGGACATATCAACAAGACAGCGGAGAAGTCTCTCGTGAAGTATCTATGAATGGGTTCGAGTCTTCCGGCTTGGAGTACGAGACGCCTCCAAACAGCCCGGAGCGAGATGCCCCACCTGTATGGCAACGTAGCAAAAGAACACGCCGCCCTAACTCATCTCTAAGAAGGGAGGAAATGTTATGTATGTGGCACCCTGTGGATATTTGCTATAACGCCAAGTTTTCGGATGGCCCTGAGTTTTCGATTCGTCTAGTGTGGCCTTTGGACTTCTTCTTATCTCTCTCTTTATTAAAAAAACGTGTGTTTTATTGAGTGTTAATAAAAAGCGTATTTTGTACAGTATCTACAACAGATTGATTTTCATTTAACGTGACCATTGGTTCCTCAACACCGATACATCCTGCGGTTCCTCACCGACCGATTGAGACCTTTTGGGCTGATTATTCGATTCATGTGTGCTGCACTCCCCTATCTGCACCGTACCCTCTTTCAGCCGGCTGGTTCTGCCGCCGATGGCAAACTATTAACCGATAGGTCAATGCAGCCCAGAAACTAATGCATATGCGTAAGGTAGTATTTAAGTATTTCGCCGTACTTTTGCTCAACTTTCGAGAACATTTCCCAAATTGAAGAATAATTGTTTAAGGGTATCTGATGAACAGCCGGGAAGATTTCGTATAGCTTTCGCATCCTCACAGATGCCGGCATTGGTTCGCAGACGATTCGCATGTAATTCGGAGGAAGTTCGCAATACTCCGTGATGATGAGATCATAATTTCTGTAGTATGTGGGACGATCGTCAGGATGGTAGTACTCGTACCCATCGAACAATGACAGGAAGTCGTTATTATTAAACAAACTTCCTTCCCAGTACAGTGAGATTGGACCGTCTTCCGTCGTGTTTGTTGGCTGTGGCAAACAATTCACACAAAAGAAATTGTGGTATGGCTGGAAGAGATGAAAGGACGCAGTTAGTGATTGAATGAAATTATGCCATCCACAGGATCTGGGTGCAAAAGTATACTTACGGGTAATGCGATTTTTATGCAATTGATAGCTGCTTGCGAATCGACGTAAAAAATGAATGGCGAGAAAATACCACACAAACAGCACCGGGTGAAGTTGTTGCAATCGTTACTGGAGTATCGATAGTCTGTATCGGACGACAATAAACCACTTCTGGATAACATTTTCTTTAATATAGTTTCGACGCCTTTTCTGCACCGGGATGGTTTCGCGCCTGTATACGCTAATGTCAGCACAAAATTACAATGAGCAAACCGGCCCTTGCCAACCGTTAAATGTCGCCGATTACTCCGATTCAGCTATTTAGCTATAATGGCTCAACGTGTATAAATTGAGAAATCAAACCATATAAACACATATACCTTGATACATACTATAATTTATAGAAAGTTGGGTGTTATATTGGCTCCACAATGATATTACGATATTTAACTGTCATGCTATGCTGCCTCTAAAAAATCCAAGGTGTATAAGCCGTTCCACATGAAGCGCAAACTGCAAGCAAGGTGTATGTATTTACCAGGTTAATTTTTATCACTAAAGCCAGACAAATCAATGTAAAAAAGACGTTTATAAGCCATTATATTGCAGGACCATTTAAGAGCAATTTAGCAGTGTTTAACAAGCACATTTGAGCAGTTTTACAGACATACAGGTATTTTGATCAGTTCACTTCACCAAGTGATGACTTCACCTTCTGATTGTAAACACCTTGACAAAAAGTGGACAGAAAGCATCAGCGAAACTGTCAAATGCCGGTAGCAAGCTGTCAAGGCAGCGGTAACGATCTTTGTTTTGTTATTGTGCAGTTCGAAACGAAAATGAACCGGCTGTTCTGTACAACTCTGGTGAAATACCCTCCCCGCAATGTAGCTCTACCGAACCGTGCTGTGCAATGGCGCCGCGTTATTTCGACTACAACCAGTGGCTGGGAGGCCAACACAAAAGCGGCAGCTTCCGATGGCGAACACTACGATATCATCATCGTCGGCGGCGGAATGGTTGGCACTGCACTAGCTTGCGCCCTCGGTAAGCGGCATGCTCAGCCCCGGGGGGTATTTTCGAGTCACTGTCAAGCAGTTCTAATAAACGTTTTATCGGGCTAAACTTTTAGGTAAAAACACCCGTCTGCATAACAAAAACATTCTGTTGCTCGAGGCGGCGGCCAGCTTCAAGAAACCGTCCACAGAGCAGTACAGCAACCGGGTGTCCGCCATAAGCAAGGGCACATACCGGCTGATGAAGACCATCGGTGCTTGGGAGGAAATCGAACAAACCCGCGTCAAGCCGGTGCTGAAGATGCAGGTGTGGGATGCCTGTTCGGATGCGCTCATCACCTTCAACTATGACGATTTCTCCGAAAACATCTCGTGGATCGTGGAAAACGATGTGCTGCTGGCGAGCATCTACCGGCAACTGGAGAGTGTGCCGAACGTGCGCGTCCGATACGCCTCCAAACTGGCCAGCTGCGAGCTGATACGTGACGGAGCGAACCGAAGCACCGTCCATCTGGCCGACGGCGAGAAGCTCAACTGTGATCTGCTGGTAAGTGAAACGCAACGCCCGTACACACACACAGACACGCGCACACATGGGCTCTGCGGTGTTCCTCTTAGTGGCTTTTAGAGCTTTTTTATTCTACCCTTAACAATGTCGAGGTCTTTGCTCAGCTCGTCCAACCGCTTCAGGATGGTTTTCTGGCCTTCCTCGATCGTTTTAAGTGTCCCGGAGGGTGGCCGCGCCGGCGGCATCCCCGGCGGCATTGTGTCGGGGCGCATCGCACCGTACGGTGCCTCGGATGTGGTGCGCTTCTTGTTGACCGTCTTGCAGTGCTTCCGGCGCAGCGTGACGGCCGACCCGTCCACCTCGTCCAGCAGCAAGTTGTTGAATGTTTGCATGTTGCGGTAGGTGCGCCGGCGCTTGATCGACTGGTTGCGTTCCCGTCGCTCGGCCACCAGCTTGTAGATGGAGGTGATGAGCTCACGCGGAATCTGGGCAGAAGTCAGAATGAGAGCAAACACGAATCACCATTTCCGTTCTTTTGGCCTAGGCTTCCCCCCCCCCACCCCACCCTCTCCGATGCTTACCCGCTTTTCGCGCGGATCGTTCGGCTTGACGCGAAAGTGCAGCCGGCAGCGGGACGTTTTCAGCAGTGCTATCTTTTGAAAGATGGCCCATATGCGTATCGGCGCTTTGCGCAGTAGGCGCGAAAACATGAGACTCTCCAGGCGCGCGATCAGCTCGGCCTGGCGGGACAGCCGGTCCAGTCCGGCCGACTGCTGCAGCCCCTGGATGTCACTGACAGCCAAACCGACCAGTAGATTCGTAAGGATGACGGTTACCAACAGCACGAACGCTAGAAACATGCCGTGCGCGGTGGCAGGATATTCGATCTTGAGATTTTCGCCGTAAAAGATGTCCTCGAACTCGAGCTCACCCGCCATCATGATGATGGTTTTCAGCAGCGAGCGCGGTATCTCCTTGAACGCGATGTAGTTGGGAAACAGCACGCAAAAGCTGAGACCGAACGCGACCAGCAGGCAGCAGTAAGCCATAAGAAATTTGGAAAAGTTGACCGCCACTAGAAGGAAGAGGTATCTTGGTAATTATGTTGGTTTGCACTGTTTCGGTGGTGGGCATCTTTTGAGACGCACGGTCCTTGCTTACCGGTTGTGAACATTTGCACGTACAGGCCGAATATGGGAAACCGGCCGACCAGCATCATTAACTCGAGCCAGGCTAGAAAGATAACAACGGCCGCGACGTGGTGCTGCCAGTTCATGATATCGTTCGAATCGTTCAGTGTATTGTGCTGCAAGATGAAATTGAATTGTTTTGTTTTAATCGAGTAGTAAATGTGTTTGGGTATCGTTGATGGCTCTACTTAATGATGTATTTGAACACGATTGAACTCGTCGTGTCAGGTATTTCTTTGATTATATTTTTATGGTAATGAAATAATAGTCAAACATTAGATTGATCTTTGTCATCTACATGTTAAAAAATTGTAAGAGCATACCAATCCAATGTTTCGTCGATTCTTGAAAGTGCAATTGAATCTTTTGGTAATACAGCATTGAGGAAGGTAGGCTTCCTAGTATGGAGTCACAAAACATGCTTATACACCAAGTAACAGAAATGTCATGTCCATACAGGTTCATATAATAAGTGTAGGTAGGTATACCATAGTATAGCAGCAGTGATCGTCTTGCCAAACATGTTCATACGTAATTTCGTTTAGGTTTTTTATTTGCTTTATTTATATATTTTTTTCAACTTCTACTTTACTACAAAGCGAAGAAAATGAGTTAAATACAAAACATCTCTCTAAATCTTAAATCATCTTTCATTTGAATTCACTCCTTGTGATAGGCAGATTTTGAACGTTTTTCGAGTCACTGGAAGCTTGAAGAGCAGACCGCGCTGAAGTGTTTAAGCTTATTGTATGAGCTGAAACGTCATGAGAGTGCAAATTAAAGCAGTCTACCTACATTTTCAATACCAAACAGCACACAACATTTAATGCTAATTCTTTTATAGTTGCTGGACTTTAAACGCATAAAATAAAAACACAATGCTCGAAAAAATTCGTTGCATCCTGTTTCATTTAACAAAACAAATACAGGACATCAAAAGCATAAAGTGCTGCTGCTTCTTGTTGGCACGTGTACAGCAAATCTCCGCAGTACGCTAACACAAGCTAGGTAACACAATCCATTTCAACACTTTCAAGAGGTTTCGTTCCTATCTACATATAAACAAAATTAGGACGATTTGAAACCACAACGGAATTGGTTTTTAATGGCTTCTTTTTGTAATTGGAGCAGTTTCATAATGATGCTTACACCAAAAAAAAATGAGCTGACAAATTGTTGTCATTTGGAGATAAAGCCTCTTACACGGATTATTGCAACCAAAAATCTTGATTTCAAAACATCAACAAAGAATGCCTTGCTAGAAACTCAATAGTTTTCTTTAGCAAAATGACAATGTTTTCATCTGTTTTATTTTAAAAAAAATGCTTCTTAGCTGTATTTGGATATAATCATGGAAAAAATATTAAAATATATGGACACCAAAACACATCGCCAAACAAATAGTCTAGTGTCAGTGACAGTGTTACGAGAGCATAAGAACAACATATTAACCGCTGTAATATGTGCACACAGGGAGCCACGTGAAAACAGTGGAAGCAAAACATTGTAAATTAATATGGGAATGTATATTTGTTTGGGTGTTTTTTTTCGTAATTGTTTGCTTTAAATCTATCGGCTTGATAGTAATTACAATTGTATGGAGTTTTATTTATGAAATTTTTGAAAATGCGAGAAGCTTTTGTTAAACCGCTTTTTGTTCAACAATTATTTAAAATCCGCTGTTCAACAGACCAAACCCCTGCTAACGATGGGAATGATTTTTAAAATAAATAAGAACAGCACGCTACGGTTAAAAGATGCGGAACGTATCCAGCGAAAAGGCAGACTAAGCTCTCCCGTACCGCTGATTCACTCACCGTGCAGAGAAAGATGCCGATCACGATGCTCCACTGCAGCCAGTTCTCCCAGTACCGCACGTAGCTGACGAAGCCGTGCATCATCTGGAAGATCTCCTTCGTCAGCAGCACGAGATTGAACAGCAGGATGATGTAGCCGATCGCGGACGTGTAGGCCGGCATGGGGCACTGGTCCGCCCGGCAGTCCTGTACGTACACGCCGAGCACGTACGCCGTGAACAGCAGCACGAACAGGCCGTGGTAGAAGAGGCTGAAGATGAAGAACTTCCGTATCCGGCGCCACTTGAGCAGCAGGAACGTTTCGCAGAGCGGATGCTTGAGGATGCGCCGCTGGCCGACCTCGATGAAGGCGAGCAGCAGCTCCGTCTCGCCGCGGTCGTTGTTCGGCACGAGCAGCCGAAAGTCGAGTCGTATCTCGCAGTCGACGTCGCCGATCTCGTGGATGCTGTTCACGCTGATCGCCGCGTCCAGCTTGTCCACGTAGCGCGGTATGATTTCCGGCGTGCGGCGTATGATGAACGACAGCGCGGACACGCCGCCGTTCGTGCGCGCGGTAATGTCCGCACCGTACTCGATCAGCATGTACACGCACGTGCTGAACTCGTTCAGCGCGGCAATGTGCAGCGGCGTGTAGCCGAAGTTGTCCGCCCGGTTCACGTCCACCTTCGCCTTGAGCAGGCTGAGTGTGCAGTCCCAGAAGCGGGACTCCTTCACGATGGAGGCGTGCAGGGCGGTGCGACCGTCCCGGTAGACCGCGTGCACGTCCGCCCGCTGGCCGATCAGGTACGTGACGGTTTCGTGGCACTGCGACAGGCAGGCGAGGTGGAGCGGCGTCTGCTGGTCGCGGTTGCGCGCGTCAATGTTTGCGCCGGCCGCCACCAGCAGCCGGACGCACTCGAGATAGTTCTCGGACGCGGCCAGGTGCAGGGCGGTGATCTTCTTCTGCCCGTACTGGGACCGGGCGTCGGCCCCGTGCGCCAGCAGCAGCTCCATGCACTCGGCGTACCCGAGCGCGGCGGCCACGTGCAGCGGCGTCTGCGTGTACACCTGCGGCGTGTTCGGGTTGGCGCCGTGCGCCAGCAGGTACTCCACGCACCGCTTGCTGTTGCGCATCACGGCGTAGTGCAGGGCGGAGTGCTGCTCGATGCCCGCGTTGATGTCGACGTGTTGCGCGAGCAGCAGCGTCACGCACTCCAGACTGCCGCTGCTGTGAAGATAGAGTTGTGACAAAGACATTGAAATGAAACCAGAACCTACATTCACCAGGACTACGGTGGTCCAAACATGACCATTTCGTCGAACCGTATCGAATCGAATGAGAGAACCGGACATCGATACATCGATTGAGCGACCTACCTGTCTAAAGTAATAAGGACGTCCTAGCTCACTAGGTCGTTCTTGACTCCTATGCAAAATTGTCGCTACGAGAACGAGACTACCCATACAGGTGAATCGTACGTTCTGTTGAAACAAAAACACGTTCTGTACCAGGAAGCTCTTCGCCTTTTTTCGGCACACTTCGAGGGGTCGAGAACGGATAGTGTTTACTCTCTCATTGTGCAAGAGAAAATGAAGTTTAGTGTGGATTTGAAACTAACTCGCTGTTATCTTCTTACTATATTGCATTATGCAATTGCATCACTGATAATTTTGAATGAACTGAACGAAAGAACTACGAATCACGCTCAGTTCATCTTAGTGAAGGACTTGGTCTTGACACTCACGTTCATGGGAAAGAACCGAATTTCCCTGGCCTGCACCGGTAAGAGAGCCACCTTACCTGTCTTCCGGTTCGCCCGACACTCACCTGGCCGCACAGTGGAGCGGAGTGGCCGCGTTCTCCCGATCCCAGCACTGCGCCTTGGCACCGTGCTGCAGTAGCAGCTCCGTCACCCTGTAGTCGCCGATGTAGCAGGCGAGATGGATCGCCGTCCGGCCGGCAGCGTCGCACGCGTTCACGTCCACGCCGCCGAGGGCGAGCAGCTGGTGCAGCAGGTCGTGCTTGCTGTACCACACCGCCAGCAGCAGCAGCGTGCTGCGCTGCTGCTCCTGCAGCACCTCCTCGGCCGGTACCAGGCTGCACACCAGCACCTCCGCCAGCCGGGCCCCCTCGGGCAGCTCCTTCAGTCCCGCTTCGATGTCGGCGTACGCCCAGATCTCGTCCTGGCCCGCCCGGCCCGCGCCAAAATCGTGCGGCTGGTTCGGGGAGGAAATCTCCACGCCGCCCACGTCGCTCTCGCTCGAGATGCTCTGCCGGAAGCGGCCGGCACTGTCCGTCGGTTCGCTGCCCTCGTCCGCCTCCTGGTAATACATCCGGTACTCGTCCTCCCACCGCATCTCATTTTCCTGCATCGAGGAAAAATTAGCGAGAAAGAAACGCGAGAGAGAGAGAGAGAGAGAGAGAGAGAGAGAGAGAGAGAGAGAGAGAGAGAGAGAAAAGTGTGGGTGTGAAGGACGCAAAGATCGGAATCTCGATTGGACTGGTTAGTGGTCGTACTATGATTGAAAAGCGCACCGTATCCATTCCTTCGCGCCTCGGGTCCCGGTTGTCACATCGAGGGGCGAAATTATGCTACCAACCGCTCGAATGGCGTGTGCTGCACCTTCCCGCAGTCATCCGTCGCGTCACTTTCCAGCTAGAAGAGGAAGAAGATAGATCAACAGCTACAATGTAACACTGCTCTTTTGGTAGTGATGAGAGATTCGCGCTACTCCCGGCACATTCCAAGGTTCGATGCGTTTCGAACGTTTCAATCGCATTTTGATTTCTTACGACTTGCGACCAAGACGATTGGAATTCAATGCGTCGGCTACTTCCTCTTTCGCAACCAGTGAGGAAACGTTTTTACTCTTTCAAAAAATTGCTCGCATCTTCCCTGCAAGTACATTTGGGGTATAACGGTACAGGTTGTCCCCGAGTTACACCGAGAGGTCTTCGATGCGTGCGGATTCCAAGATACACGGTTTTCTGGAAGCCTAACAGCTGTTTGGGCAAATCGTAATGAACAAAGCTGCTAAGCAGCTGATGGAATAGCCCTTCAGACTTCTGACAATTGAAGAGGTGTTTTTTTTCCTTGCTAAGGTACTTCAAAGATTCATAACTCCCGTAATCCAGTGCTTATAGTTACTCACACATGAAGGCAATTTCTCCATGGCTAATGTTCACGTAATAAAAGGTTTGCAAAAATTGTTAAATGTTAAACAAAAATTGCCATGAAACGAAAACGGATATTGAATACCTACAATGATCCAAATACCTGGCAGGTGTCCTGGCGAGAATCCGGCACCACCTGATACCTGAATAACACCTGTGACCTGAACACTTAGGCCTTTTAACAGGTCTTTTAACCAAGCTGGTCCTAAGAATGTCAAAGATAACTTACTCTTACATTTTATGAACCATTTTTATATGCGCTTAAATGTGTGGAATATTATCAAAAAAATACAATTAATTATTAAAAACTAACCAAAACCAATTTAATACAGCATTGAGAGTTGCACAAGAGGCCAATAAGACTTGCAATCTCTTAACTCATCACAACCCGGATACACAAACAATTGATCCAAACGATATGAAATCTGATGTTAATGATCTGTTTCATGAAGTCTGTTTGCTGCACAGTGATGAATTGATCAATGAATTGATTGGAATCCCAACAAGGATTTAAATTCAATGGTTCTAGGCCAGGCACAGGGATTCGATTTTTCCCATCACCTCACTGCTCCAACTTCCACTGCAGTTAAGCAAATTAACTATGCGTCAGTATCGATGCGAAAAACGATACGATGACGTCCCAGCTTTAATCCTGCGAATAAACGCAAATAACGCAAACCGCCCGGCCCTCCCGCAACACCCGTCCCCAACCCAAACTCGTCCCTCTTCCCGACCCCAGAAAAATCTGACCAAATGCCGCTTAAGTAAACAACACGCGGGGCAAAGTGGAAAAGCATAAAAATAAGTGAGCGGAAATGGTCTGCCAAGACGCGCGGCTCGCGGCTGCCAGCGACCGTGCGTAGAGCGTGCGCGGCGTACACTTAGAGCGAGGTGGGGTTTTGCAGGTGCCAGGGATCGAAGAAAGAAACCGCTCAAAAGTAAGCAAAACAACGGGGCAACATCGTGCGAGCCGAGTGTTCTTACCAACTGTTGGCAAATTCAAGCGCATCACAGGGGGAGTGGGTTGGACGGGGTCAGGGGGGCCGAGACGAGATCAGGCGCAGACCACGCCATGCCGCTTGTCAGCTTTTTCATGTGGAACACTGCGCGGGATTTCCAACCCTTCGATTGGGGCACAGACAACTCATGCTGTGCCCGGGTAATCCGACCTGCCTGGAAGCAGGAATTGTTTCGCGCGAATGTTTATGTAAACGCTGCTATTAACAAACACTCCAGAAGCTAGCCAATTTTTTGAGTAGGGCGATGGTGCACCGCAACAAGCGCCGCACAGACAACAACACTGCGATCTATCAGGGGACGTCCGGATCTGGTCGATCTCCCTCGTGTGCGGTGTTTGTTAGGTTTCTTGGAACACAATATACCTGCACAACGTATAGAGAGAGAGAGAGAGAGAGAGAGAGCGAGAGAGAGAGCACGATCGTACAGTGTACACCCGAAGGTTGTCAAGGGGAGAATGGATGGAAGCCGGAGACGAAGCGCGAGCACCTAAAAACCGTTCGCCACACCTAAGGGATTAGCGTGGGCGGTGCGTTATTTAAGTAGGCAACGAATGATTTGTTCAGTGCATCACACGCCCGCTAACTAATTTCGCCGCAGGCCGGATCGGGGCGTTCGGATCATCCGACGCAGGGAATTTTGCTGCTTCGACATCTCGACCACACTGCCAGCACAGCCCCGGCACTTGACCCTGGATGAAGGATCCGGGTAAGATGTAGAACCGGGATGCATCAACAATACATCACACTGGTATACTAGCCTCATTACCGTCTGGATCTAATCAATGTTTCCTCAGTCCCGCTCCAAAAGAAACAAAATCCAACGAAATAAAAATAGTAGCGGTTTGCCGAGGAACGACTTAAGATTGGTTGCCTCCCTGCTGCAGAAGACGGGATCGGGACGGACGCCGCATTCTGACCAAACTAAGTGAAGGTAAAGATCCACTGGCACTGCGGTCGCTGTGGTGTGGTTTTGGAATTTGTAAACAAAATATTCAGCTTTTAACATCCGCCCAAACGAGGAGTTTTCTGTGTGTAGCGTTCCATAACAAGGGTGTGTTCCCAGTACCAGAGTTCTTCACACGGGCGTCCGAAAAGCCACCCGGTGGGGAGGTAGGAAGCGGGACCTTATTCGATGCAATTTTAATTAGCAATATTTATGGCAGCACCACCCTCCGCCCAGCAATAGCGTAAATCTGCGTAAACCGTTTATATCCTCGCTTTTCGAACTTGTTTGTTGCACAATCGCCTTTACAAACCATATCAAATGTGTTTTGGACACAGCACAAAAAAAACTACTGTCGCGGAGCGCCACGTTCACGAGATCTGAAGAACTTTAAAGCAGACCGCCCATGTAAATTGCAGCTGGAAAGTGAATCCATTGCCTTCCGAGTGATTCAGGCTGAGGGACGTTTGAAGTTGTTTGTTTCTTCCCCTTTATGTTGCTAATCTTGCTGGTTGCCATCATTTGTCACCGCTTTTGATGGGGGGGCGGGGGAACTGTTCTGGATTTGGCCGGAACCTTGGCAACACTCCGCACACATGGCAGTGGTCTGAATCCCTCGGCCGGCTTTTTGCTTGAGCGTTGTATCAACGGGATCGCTGTAGGAAAGTTGTCTCGGATCTTTGTAGGACCACCCCAGCATCTGGAGCTGCGTCTTCTCACTAGCACCAATGTTGATTGCAGAAGTTTCCAAAACACTCGATATATGGAGCCTCACCTGATGCACCTGGGTGCCACCAACAGGGACGTCTCTCGCCGGTGGAGTGGAATGCAATCAACCGAACGGAATGGCACCACAAAGCTGAACCATTAACTACTTTAATGTATACTACCCCTCTTTGGGTACGGGATTGCAGGTGTACGGGGGGGGGGGGGGGGGCAAAAGCAGACCGACAACAACAAAGTGGAAGATTATGCCTCTTCCAAACCGTTGGAACACCACACGCCGACTGAGCGTCGACTTTGCGTGTGGACGCCGGCGAAACCCACCCGACACCCAAGGACGACCCCGATCGTCACCATCCCACCCCTCCCTGCCAGTGACGATCGTTGTGTTTCCCATTTTCTAATGCCAGCCCCAACGCACCAACCCGCCCGGTGAGAAAAATCAAAGCAACACGAATCCCCTGAGAACAAAAAGCGCCGATTGAGAGATGGAGAGAGAGCCCGTACTAACTTGCAGATAGTCACAGGCAAGTGGCAGTGGTCCAGCGGTGGTGGGGAGGTGGGGGTTGTGCGCGAACGCGATCGGGACGAAGGCAGCACGTCGCTTCTCGGCGCGAATCTCAGCAAGGTGCGAACAAGCATGCCAGGGACGACAGACGCGCGCGCACGCTCGGTCGTGAGTGTGTGTGTGTGTGTGCAGCTTATTATATTTTTTTCGCCCCTTGGGTTGCTCCCGTTCGCAACCCACCAGCTTGGGTCCGTCCAGCCGCATCAGCCGGCATCGAAACGTGGAGTGGAGCACTCTTGTCCAATTAGAGACGTGCGAGCGGGACAGCAAGGCGAGAAGGGTAGGCGGTGGTGGAAATCGAACCGAAACGGAAAATCTCTGTCACCGCGAAATGGTGAAATTGAGATGGAAACTCGTCATCCCACCATTAGCCGTGTTGGAGTGGTGTTGGCGATGGGCGACCCGCGGAGAACGGGCACAATCCGCTTCCGCTCGCTTGAGTGCTGTCTCTGTGGCCTGTGGAGAGAAAGCGAGTGCTCTCCCAAAACCTTGGCCATTCGCCGTCCTCAGCATTGGGGCGGAGTGGTGCTGGTGGCAGTGTTTCTAATTAGCGGTCGTCATTTCTTCACCCTCGGCTTTAAGATTTGGTGAGAGTGGTGGCACAATTTCCCGGGGGAGGAGCGTGGGGACTAGCGACTCCCAGTGGATTCTAACGAGCCTATGTTGATTGGTTTCCGCCAGTTCCGCACAATGCGCCCCACCCACAAGAGCGCACATCCGGTGTGCGGCCCCACTCGGTGGAATGGTTGGAAGATCTTTTGGCCTGCGGGGTAGGATGTTTGGTAGGACCAAGGGGTGGAAACATCACATGTGTCAAGCTGTAATAATTAAGACATCTTCCATTCCTCTGTCTATCCATGATGCCATCGCCGTTGGCGCGTTGGAGATGAGTAATAGTCGCGGTTCTGTGTTACATCTGTCCTTCACTGTATTTCTTCGCTCTCTCATTCTAATGTTCTTTCTCTCTCTCTCTCTCTCTCTCTCTCTCTCTCTCCCTCTCTCTCTCTTTCTCTCTCTCTCTCTCTCCCTTACTGTGTCTCCAGGTCGGTGCGGACGGATTCAACTCGCTGGTCCGCCGGCAGATGGGCGTCCAAAACTTTGCCCTCGCCTACAACCAGATGGGTGTGGTGGCAACGCTACGCCTCGCCAACGGGCCAACAGACAACGTGACCGCCTGGCAGCGCTTCCTGCCAACCGGCCCGATCGCGCTGCTACCCCTGAGCGACGATACCAGCTCGCTCGTCTGGTCCACCAGCATGGTGGAGGCGAAGCGACTACTTCAGCTGGACGGCGATGCCTTCATCGCTGCCGTCAATGCCGCATTCGTAAGTCCAAACACGCTGGTGGGCAAGTCTTACCGCGCTAATGCTAACTCACTCTCCACATCCAGCACAAACCGGTACCGCGCAACACACTGGTGGACGACGTTATGAAGGGTGTCCACGCGCTGATCAAGCAAACTACCGGGCAGCGGCTGGAAGCGGCACCGGTCGTCGAGGCTGAAGTGCCGAGCTCACGGGCCGCATTCCCGCTCGGACTGGGACATACCAGCACCTACGTCGGACAGGGCGTTTGCCTGATCGGGTAAGCTCTTTGCAACCCAAAGACACAGAATTCGGCAGTGACGCAGAACTTTCGATCGCACCATCGCAGGGACGCAGCACACCGGGTACATCCGCTAGCCGGGCAGGGTGTGAATCTGGGCTTCGGCGACGTGCAGACGCTGGTGGACGTGCTGGCCGACGCGAACTATGCCGGTTTGGGCATCGGCAACGTCAGCGAGCTGCTCAAGTACGAACAGCAGCGGCTGAAGCATAACGTACCCGTCCTACTGACCACGCACAGCTTGCAGCGGCTTTACACCACGGATTTCGTGCCGACCGTTGCCCTGCGCAGCATTGGGTTGACACTGACCAATGCGCTGCCACCGGTGAAGGTATGGCGTGGTTGCTTTTTTTTTCGTAACAGTTTCCCATTTTTATAACACTTCTTTTGTTGTTGCAGAAATTCTTGATGAACTACGCCATGTCCTAGATGCGAACTCGGGAAGCGACGGTACCAAAGAGGGTTTCGGAGAGAAAGAGAGAGAATGTTGAAGCGTTTTTCCTTAGAGAGCTTGAAGCTTGAGTGCAACAAATCGAAATTTATACTGTATTATGAACTATGATTACGAACTGAAATGAACATTAGCTGTGGTGTTGTAACAGATCAAATTGTTTAGTTATTGCTTTATTTTAGAAATTCTGATCATTTCAAGATATGACTCTAGGTACTATTTCGATGATGACTCTTCTTTTGTTTTTTTTTTTTCCTATCGTTGCCAAAAGAGTTGGATTTAAACGGTTCACGTTTATGTACCAAATAATGTTGATAATAGATTGCACCTTTCACATATTTTTACTAATTTTTAAATATGCAGAGAAAAATAGGGACTAAGCAATAGTATATATAAAAAGTGGCAAAAGTGTTGAAAGTCGTTGCTTGGGATTTTAGCTCTTTTCTCTACATCTGTCTGATTTTCTCAAGACGTTAGAAAAATGATTTACATGTACTTCTAAAAACAAATTGATCTCATAACGTTTACTATCTAGCCTGTACCTTACACCTACACATACTTTTTCCACTATGGGCGTATTGTTGATTGTTGAACGCAATTTTAATTTCTAACCTCATTTATTAGAATGATGAACTTTCAAAACGCAAACAAATATTAATAACCACGATTGAGTTGCTAACGATCTACCTTCATATTGATAGTATTTTTTTTAGTTGCGTAGAGGCATGTTTTGTCCGTTTCATCATTTATATTTGCAAAATGACCATTTAAAAATTACGTATAGGGGTTCAAAAGTGTTGTATACGGTATAAGACATGAACAAAACCTTTTTAAGTAAACCTTCGCAAAATTCCTTTTTTGCAGGATATATTTTGATTAACTTTCTGCAATTTTGACAAAGCACTATAATGTATAATTAATTATAATTTTGATAAAGCACATTTTTAACCTGCTTTACTTTCTGCATGTTTCGCTTAAGTGAATTGCTACCCATCCGGTTCAAAGAACAGTTTCACATACTTGAGCATTGTTTCCTCTATTCTTTTTTTCTTCGTATGCGATTTAATCATTCTGTACTACCAGTTTACTGCGTCACGCGCATGCATTTATTACCTTTTCTGTTTTCCATTACTTCACCAACCCTTGCACGAATTGCGTTAAATGACTTTAGAACCGATTGGCTGGCATTTATGGGCAACGCGTACCGCAATGAAAAACTACAACGCTGTGACGAGTTTGCTCAGTACATTTTCGAATTCTAGTGAAAACAAAAATCGAAATATGATTGGCAGCTGGCAATTTGTAGCTACACCGTTTCGATAGTTCATTCTTTGCCATTTAGTACAGAGACTATACCTTCAGTTTTAATGTAGATTGCTATTTTTTACATCAAATTTGAAGAAATAAAGGCATTGTTTTTGGGTGAATTTATTACGATTGTAGTTATTGTTGTATAGCAATTTGCTGTGGAGCAGAGACGGCATTATTGAAATGAGTCCAAATGAGTTTTTTTTATTCACAAAGGAATTCTTATCGCATTGGTTTCGGATTTGCCAAGCATGAACCAAGCATTGATAAGTTCATTGAAGTTCAGCTGTATTGCTTTGGTGATTAGATTTGATAGATTTGATGCAGTATATTAAATCTGACATGTTTGACAATTTAATTTCAATTTTGTTAAGATATTAAACGACAAATTAAACGTTATGGGATTGTTCCAAATATCGTCTAGATCAGTGGCTTCCAAACTGTTTTTCATTCAGCGCCCACTTTTCAGTCATTGTTGATTGTAACGACCATTTTAAACCATTTGTGAAGTAAAACAGAAATCAATGCATATTAAAACATTCTTCTGTTTCTTAAAAACAGATATATCATTTACACCAAATTCAAACATCTTAAATTTGGTGTAAAAGATACATTTGTTTTTATATTGCAAAAGATAATTTTGGCATTTAATTGAATGCTCTAATATTTTCAGTAAAGCTTCAATTGACTCCAACAACCCACTAAAATTTTACCTAACTCATGGGCGGTAGGCGGTCCCAAACCACCTTTGGGAATCATGAATGACTTTATGTGGACTAGAGATGTGTACAGAGAGTGAGAGCGAGTGAGTCATCTTTTAGGATTCAATTCAACATGCCGGCTAGTGACTCACTCTTTTATATTTCAAATCACTCACTCTTCTTGCCGACTAGTGACTCACTCTTTTAGGATTCAAACCAATCTCTATCAGGCGGATAGCAAATCAATCATCTTTTCAAGCTTCCACGATTTTTTACGAAAAGAATAAAATGGAACTTAGCAATACGGCCTCACTACGGATATAAAAAAAGGAAGAGTTTAATGTATCATCGCTGATTTATAACAATTTCTACACCCTAAAATTCCACCTTAGCTCATTGAGTAAAAATGATGATACACAGTGTTGCGATGAATAGCAACAGACTTTTTCTTTCCCAATCGTATTCATATAAAACAGTAAACAAACATTTTTCAACAGTCAATACTTTTTACTACGTAACTGTTAGACGTTACAAAATCTCTCTCGTTTGTTTTGGGATTTACGGAAAGAGTGATTTTAGACCGTTCCCAGTGACATGACCGGGAGATTTTTGGGCAATCGGTAAATCTCGGCCCGAACCGTAGGGAATGCTGCCCACACTATCATATTCCTACCGCACTCTCTAGCGTAAATTATGTAAAACACAACTACGTGTACAAATCGATTGTTAATAACTGTTAACACGATCTGAATCCTTCATCTTCATTTCAATGACCACCTACCCTGGTTTGTTTTGTCTTTAAATATTGATAACAATTGATACAATCAAGCTATCGGCATCAAACTTCAGCCTGGAAATAAGTGCCAGGAAAAAACATTTTTTATATTGTATGGCCAAAAATTACATTTAATTCACTATTCGACTTGTACCCTTTACTACCCGTGTAGGTCATACATTTTGTATGGGAGTTTGGGATATATCAATCGGTTTAAGTACTCAAATGGCTGTAAATTTTCAGTAAAGTTGCTACGAACTATTTACAAAATTTGTCTATCGATAGTTTATTTATTTTATTAATTTATGATTAGTCTATTTTTAATTTGTTCAAAATATTTCACTGGTTTCACTTCATTTGCATTATCTGCGTTGCCGTCAAAGTAATTTTTTGCGCTAGCTTCCTACCAGGCAAATTGTTTTCCTTTATTTTATAGAGACTTTTGCCACCTACAAGACCAACTACAAGACGCTTCATTATATATTATGACTATTGTTCAAAGTTTTTAGGTGTTTAGTGTTGCTGGAAAAGTTCCATTGTGCTTGTTCGTAAAAAAGAGGAAAAAAGCCGAGAAAGCAACGTACGAAATAAGAATATGTGATTATTTGTGAAACAGTGAAGATGATGATATTGAGTCAGTGTTGTTCTTGGATAACATTTTTGATTTTAATGCCGTGGCAGTACAATTACCCGAACATAATCCTACTGGATCGGATTATGTAGATGACGATTTTTTAAGAGCTTACTGACTATTGAAATATCTACAAGGTGTAGTCAACTGTACCTCGAAAAATAGTATCGCAAAACACTCTACGCTCACCATCAATCGGACAATCCCGTCCAAATGACCAAATTTGCTTAAGCAGCCAATTTTAGCACACCAAAAACCCAGTGAACACGTCGCTGTTACCCGAATGCATGATCCAGAAGTGCAGACGATGAACGCCTTGCGACTCAAGCCACCGGAATTGAGTACAGCCGACATTCACACCTTTTTCTTCGCCCGAATTGGTTCGAGGTATTGAACATTTCTCCCCGCAGTGATGCCAAGCGGTTCAACATACTCAAAACGCAAATCCCGACCAGCATCCTTCCCGAAGTGTGACATTTTCTTGAAAATGTCACCAGTTTTAGGAATATAATCCTATTTTTATTTCCTTCGGGAGATGTCTTCTATTCGAGGTTCGGACGATTACTAAGTCTGGTTCGGATACGGCACCGTTTTTATACTTTGTTGCCCTTATCCAGAACCTTCTACTGTTTTCTTCCCGCCTACTTGTGGTTTCTAGATGCTAGTAGATTAGTTCTCCTTCCTTCCGTTTCGATTGTTCCTTATGGAGATGTCTTCTATTCGAGGTTCGGACGATTACTAACTAAGTCTGGTTCGGATACGGCACCGTTTGTATACTTTGCTGCCCGTATCCAGAACCTTCTACTGTTTTCTTCCCGCCTACTTGTGGTTTCTAGATGCTAGTAGATTAGTTCTCCTTCCTTCCGTTTCGATTGTTTTCGGGAGATGTCTTCGGGAGATGTCTTCTATTCGAGGTTCGGACGATTACTAACTAAGTCCGGTTCGGATACGGCACCGTTTGTATACTTTGCTGCCCGTATCCAGAACCTTCTACTGTTTTCTTTCCGCCTACTTGTGGTTTCTAGATGCTAGTAGATTAGTAGTGAACCTTCTGGTTGCGATCCTTCCAGAAAATCATAGTTGGCGTTCTTGTCCGACGCTCTGTCACCACAGAGGCTTCAGCAAACTAACAAACGATTATGACAAGTATCTACTGTATCGTATCTACTGTCTGCCTTAAAAAGCTTTAGAGTTCCACGGTGTTCAGTCGGCACTCCTAATCAGCCTCGAAGTTGTTCCTTCGAGTACCGTGCGCTTGTTAAGCAGCTTCATAGTTCGTCGAAGTACTGCCCCATTTCTTAATCAGCTACAAAGTGCGATCGTGGTACGATTTTCGCTTAAACAGCCCCAAATCAGCCACAAGGTTCGATTTTATTATTTCTGGCTGATTGGGTACAGTGATATTGAGTCAGTGTTGTTCTAGGACAACATTTTCGATTTTAATGCCGTGGAATTAAAATTACCCGAACATAATCCTACTGGATCGGATTATGAAGATAATGATTTTTGAAGAACTTACAACGGACAAACCCGAAACACTGATCTAATGCGCTCTATCATATTAAAAGTAAAAGATAATAACATATTTTGAATACTTTACAAATGTCGTATCGGAAGTATATTTTAGTTTTAAGTCGTACGTTGCAGCTCTTCAGAAATTTGAAGCTATTTCATTATATCAAAACTGATCCCATAAAACATGAATAACCTAAATGGATTGTTGGTTATAGAAGTAAAGGTTGTAAAATATTTTAATTAAAAAAACAAACTCATTACAACAATTTTTAAAATTCTGTTTTTTATATATGCTAAAAATCATATTAAACAGCTCCTCTGAAAATTTGCAATAATTCGAATCGAATCGAGAAATAAGGGTGTAATTTTGGTCATAGAAATAAAAGTTAAATAAAATCTGATTAGCTTTCATCCATAGTGAGAAAATGATTTGAATCGTAAAAGATTGATGTGCTGAGCGACAAGATGAGTGAGTGATTTGAATCCTAAGAGAGTGAGACGGCAGCCTGTTTCGTTTTTAATGAATCTGTGTGTGTGATGTAATCATTCAAACCATTACAGTAACTCACTCACTCTGAATCAAATCACTGAAAAGAGTGATTATACTCCTCTCTAAATGTGGACACTACTGTATCGTGTGCCAAAGGTATGTGAGGGTTCTGAAAACTATCCGTAAACGGGCAACTTAGGTCAAGGGTATGAATCGGTGCTGACGATTGTTAAATTTTTAAACAAACTTCAGAACGAAAAACAGGTCTCCGTTTGTGTTACCATTGGATTCAACTCTCCTTTGTTAAATTACCGTGTCATGTTCGCTGGGTAGTGCCTTGGTAAGGCCAGTACGTGATCACTGACGGCTGCATGCAAAACAGCCGTCCTCTCCGGGAACCAAAATAGGAAGACTCGCTGGAGGGGGGGATAACTGCCTATTCCAGAACGAGCGCAAGACCGTCAGAACGATGGCTAGAGCAGCAATTTCACCAAGGCAAAGCGCTTATACATAAGACACTTCAGCCACAACCAGCCGCCTTGTTTTGGCAGCCTCGCGCAGACACGGTGCACGGTGCAGATGGGCAAAATAAACAACTCTTTGCGACCCATTCCTCAAACAAAGCAACCACGCTGGCATTTTCTCGCATCGTGGAATGAAAATATTCACTTATTTTGTGAAAAACTAAACACCCCTTATCGAACCCTGTGTTTCGTTGGAGGTTTAGAGAAAAAAAAAGACAAAAATTGTCCAATTTGTCTCTACACAAATTATGTAGAGGAAACGATCGCGACTGCAAATTCATGCAGTTGCCACGTTAGACCTGAATCTCCCTCCCCTCGCCTCCCTGGTCGCTTTTTTGTGTAAAAAACATACACACACAAACACATGCATTTATTGGATGCACATTGCACGTCCACACACTCACACACACACACACACACACAGACAGATGCGCCCGCGCACTGAATAAGGGCTGTAAAAGACGGTGAACAGTGTGGAGTTGCTGGTCAGAAAGGTGCTAGCCGTCGACGAGACTGGTGCTGCTTTTCCGCTGCTCCGGTACACCACCGTGTGTCCCCTGCGTATGTGTGTGTGCGCGAGTTTGTGCATGTGCGTAGTTGAGTTGCTGGTGAAAGTGGTGGCTGCAAAGGATGAACAAAAAAAAACGAGACATGGAAAACCAGGTACGTGTGCTGTGTGAAAAATGGTTGGGAAATTCTCCAATGTTTTTTTTCCGCCTGTTGTTGCTACTAGTGATTAGGTACAAAAACGGGCACTTCCTCGTTCTCGTCTTCAATCAAACCAGTTTCCCCTTAAGCCTTGGTGTGTAGGGGGGGGGGGGGGGGGAGGAGAATCAAACAAAGACGCAATACAATAACCTCCACTACAGTGGAACTACCCTGTCGGGCAATTTAGCCACGTGTGCCACAAAGATATTTCAATTCCCAAAATTTCGGTCGCCCACTGGTGGTCGCTGTATAGGTTGACTGCTGCAGGTGGAGGTTGATTAAAGATAGCGAAGTAAAAAAAAAAGACACGGGAGGCTATATAACCCAGAAATATCTTGTCTAGCGACGTGACTCGAAACGGTTGTATGCGTGTCCGTCTGTGCCGTTGAAGGCCAGCTGATAAACCAACACTACCCACCTTCGTTTTCCACAGCGCGGCCTTGCGCGCTGTGTATTGCAGTTAACCTCTCTGCTTGAAATGAGTCTTAAGCTAAATGTGTAAAAAACTATCCCCTTGTTGGAAAAGAAGCTTAATTGCACAATCCATTGCTCGTACCAATTTTTTAATAGGTGAATGTAGTTGAAAGAGTCAAACTCTTTTTTTCACTCCGTTTACTATACGTTATATAGAAATTTGTATACTTTTTCAAACTCGTATATTCATGCAGCCCTAAAAGGGGCCGTTGCAACTGCAACAGTTTCGTTAAATGGAAGCCTTTGTTTCTGCAGTGTTAGTGCACACATCTTCTACTTTACTTTTATTCCCCTTCCCCGTCCGAAACGCATACATTTACATTCGTTTGACCGTTGCAACGCACATTCCCGCATGCCGTTGCCACACAGGGCGGCGCGACCAACGCATACAGTCAGACCAACGCGAACAGGGCAAGGCAGGGGCCGCTGCTTCGTCGGGAATGGCCGCAAGCAGCGAGCTCAGAAAGGTGCCAGCCGTCGACGAGACTGGTGCTGTTTTTTTCCACTCCTGCCTGCTCCGATTTCCCAAGTGTTGGGAAAACGGGTACCGTACGTGACGAACGCGAGAAAGAGAAACCGTGTGCTTGTGTGCGAGTGCATTGCAAGATCTTGTTGTTGTGAAAGTGGTGGCTACACGATGCACGGAAAACCAGGTGTGTGTGTGTGTGTGTGGTTGGCAGAATGATATAATGAAACTTTTGTACAGTTAAAGAAACAAAAGAGGAAATATCAGGGTAGTTCAAAAACAACGTGCATATAACCAAAAACAAAAACGCAATAGCGGAAATTGCGTCGTAATTGACTTTTAGGTTCACTTTTTCTAATGCTGCTCCTTAGACCAAAGACACCTTCAAGCTTCGGTCGCAATGAAAGAGTAATAGAAATAGAAGCTACGGAAAGGGAATGAGGTCACTGAAAAGCTCAAAGCACTTCAATGACCTCATTGTGCCTGTTGCAGCAACCATTAGGCAGGAAACAATGGATTCTGTCGCCATAATTGGGAGAGATAGATGTATGTATAGAGAGGGAGAGAGAAAGAGCGAAAGGGTAAAAATACGGACAAAAGCAGTAGGCGAGAATGAGATGCACATATAGCGGCCACAACAACTCTCGAGGGTTTCGAGCAATAGCCATATGAGTAAGAAAAAGGGCAGGTAGTGCTTATGGAGGCGAGAAGTAGCCAGGGAAACTCGTTGTCTAGATTAAACGTTTTTCTTTTTCGTATCAAAACCTCGCTACTGCCAGCTGTTGCTTATCGTTGTGTTTTAGGGACTCAGACGAACAGCTAAAAATAGCATTTTATAACAGTTCGACGGAGGTTTTCTTCCGTGAAACACAGCCGAAACCTAACCTCCACCTTCCTTGCCCGCATCGAGGTCACGGAAACGGTGGATCTGGTACGTTCGTTCGTTTCCATCGCAACGTCTAGAAAGATTGAGGCTGTTCGCCAATCGGTCCATGTTGCGCTATGCCATTTCAACTCTTTTTTACGGTTCAAATGTCAATGCTTTTTATCCTCTAGCATCTTTTTTTTTTCGTGTATGACGCACTTTATTTTATTCGTTGAAGCAGATGCGTAGATTTTGATGACGCAGTAACGTGCGACAAAAAAAAATACAGGTTTCATCCAGCAGACAGTATACTGCGTATTTACAAGCTCTAGTCAACAGTCACTATTGACAAAGATGTGATGAGTCCGTTACCCGCTGGCTCATACTGGCGGGGCGCCATTGTGCCCGTAGTGTAGCTCCATTCTACCATCAGATTGCGTCACTACACAGTTGCTTATAATTATCTCCTCCTTCCCTCTTTCGCCTTCACAAAAACACTCCCCTATATGGAGCGTGGAAAGGAGAGGGATGTCGATTTTAAATGGCTTGCTCAAAGGCCCCGTTCACCGCCCGAGGTGGAGAGCTGTTCACATTTTCCATTTTCGTTTGCTTCGAGCTCATTCCACTGGACTGGACTGACATCAGTGTCGCATCTTGAACTCCAATGTGGGGGGAGGGGGGGGGAGATTTAGTGCAACTGTTCAAATCCGTTTGCCTACCCGATTGTATTACCTCGATTCGCGTGCTCGCTGTAGTATGGGGTTTCCCGTGAGGTATACTGTGCAGTTGAAAGATCGATAACCTCCGCCCGCCCCTCCTAAGGTGCACCGAAACGAATCCTCTCCACAATCAGATCCAGTTCCGCGATGGAGAGCTACACGATCAACAAAAAAAAACCCGCTGGTTGGTGGTGGTGGTGTACTGATCGCTGAAGCTGGTTAGCCTTGCCACACCGCCGGGGGTCGATTGCTTCCGTGGTGTGCCTCGGTCCCAACCGTTCCAAGATCGTGACGCATAAAGTGAAAGCGTGCGTTTTATTTTTAGCACCCAGCGTTCCAGACTGCACCATGGGCGGGGGATAGGGCGTGGTGGGGGGTGTTGAATTGGGAAGAAGAAATGCATAAGGAGAAGCGATTTTCCATCGATTTTCCAATCATGGTTGTCACAAGCTGACGTGTGTCGCTTTTTTAAGCTTTGCTTGTTTCTAGTTCAATTTGCGCAACAGCAATTTAGCGACTGCTACGCTACAGGCAAGCAATGGATTAAGCTACGTTTTTAGCTTTCAATATCTTTCCTTTAATTATAGTTTGCTGTGGCCATGTCTGCTGATTGAAAAAGCTTACATTTTTGTTGGAAAAGATTCGTATATTACAATATAGTACACCAACTTCATACATATAAAGCTAATCTGCAGCGAACTGTAGCGATACATTGCGTATAAATGAGTCATGCTGATGGCATGTCACTATTCAATTTTCATAATAGAAAGGTGGTAATCCAATTGCGTTTACTCATCCATCCTCCAATGACTCACATGTACTTTTAGTCGGAATGATTGGTAATTCACAAATCAATCATAAGTTCTATTAGCAGCGAATGAGTTTTTTGTTCATGAAAGACTTATTTTAAAAATGGAATAATCTTACTATATTGTTATCACTCATTATTATAGTTATTGTTATGTTTGATGTATGTTAGTTATTCATTCAGTAATTTAAAAACTTGATCTCGAACAATACATATTTACAATGAGTTAAAAAAATATTTCGATGAAACATAAGCATTCTGTCCAGCAAAATAAATTAGTTCGGTAAGCGGCTAGCCTTTCTCCGTTTTTCATTTCCCACCGTGCGGTCCAAATTTAAACTGATCGATATAAAAAAAACTAAATAGTTGCTCGGGGTTTCACAAATATTAAAATATTTCTTGACACGTGCTTTATGCATTTAAATTGTATTTTTTTTTCCAAAAATTTGCGGTAACGGCGTCTGATATCCTGATATGTGCACAACAAGTAACAGAAAATCCAAACCGATTTACACTTAGGAAGGGATTAAACAATTGTTGTTGCATATTTCTGGCTTGTCCAAAAACGTATCTTAGCTTTCATTTTTTATACGGAATACAGTCCAGTTTAAAAATAACTGCTATGGGCAACCATTTCATCTTTCTGCTATCACTCATTAACGCTAAAATGCTTTATCTAAATGTTTGCTATAGTTTTTTTTTCAGTACAAAATTTTAATATTTTTATTTTCTCTCTTCCACTTTCAGCACCGGTCGAGACAGCTGCGCATCTTTCTCGCCCCCTAACTCTGCTTTTCCTTGCCAGAATATTTTATGGGACCTGATCCGGGAGCATTTGCCAAGGCGTATTGGAAACATATTGCCTGTTGCCGGTGGCCAAGAATAACTTACAACATCCCTTACCTTGTACCGTGGCAGAGCCTTTGCTGCTTGACTATCGGCGATGATTTGCAGTCAGCTGCGAGCAAGTCGCAAAGGAGGTGACCGTGTTGGAGGGAAAAAAGAGAGGGAGAGAAAGCGAGGAACACGAATGGTACTGATGGAAAATCGTTCAACGAAATCGCATCCCAACCAAGCTTCCAGGCGGGTATACAAAGGGTGTACACTTGTATTCTATATACGCAATATTTTCGTGGCAAGTGGGCAAATTTTAGCTTTCTTTGGCAGCCGTGTCTCCTCTCTACCATCCCCACCAATCTGAGAACCGCCGGCACTGTGTATATATGGCATCACACACCGCTACCGTGCCGTGAAGCGATGGCAGCTGCGCTTTGAAGCAACGGGCACGTTCCCCAAATCTGACGAACCTTTCATATGGGCCCTTGTTCTTCGTAGAACGTTTTCCACTTCGTAGGACTAAGTATCAATATAGGTATTTGAATTTTGCCATCCTCGGTGAGAAGTGAGTTACTTATACTGTGATAGAAAAACAAAACAATAAATCGTACACCCACTCACTTCGGTGAGCACGTTGGTTGACGACGAAGTACTATGTGCCGATGGCGTTAAGCTATCTACCAACAGCGCGACGAAGCGTTCGAAAAAAGATGTTCCTCAGCATAACCTGCATGAGTGTTATACGTAGCAATCTTTTTCTTCACTTTTGTTTCTCACATCTCACCGAGTGAATTTTTTTGTTTGGCGTTTGCAACAAACGGCCATAACGTTTTGTAGATTGAGAGCATCATTTCGAGTCGTATCGACTCGCTTAATGCACGCGCAGCGTTTAGCTACCTCTTTTTTTAGATGAAGCGTCAAAATGAGAAGGGCTACGGATCGTAGACGTGGTTACACATTTACGTGCGAGCGAGTGTCGACTGTGTTACTTCAAGGGCCGTTCTCGTCCCCACTGCTAGAGCACCTGCTGACGTGAGGACACTTTTGTCCAGACCAGAGACACAGCGAAGGCGCGACAGGTAGCGGGTTTGTGGCTTTTCTTATCACTTCCCCGTTCTCAGGTTGCGCTCCAGCTTATTATCTCCATTGACTGGACCACTTCATGCGACGCAGTTGAGAAGGATGGGGTACTCTGAGTTGGGCTCTTGATCGCATTGCTACCGCTATGATTACTCCAGGGGATTACTCCAGCGCATGAACTCGGCTATGAAGGTGATCCAATGCCGTGTCCAATATTTGTTTCATCATCTACCTAAGAAGCAGCGTACAGACAGCAGCTCATGACTCGCACTTGAGCGTGCGTGCGAAAGAGTGGAATCGGACCCGTTTCCAGAGATAGCATACCAACGGCCCAGTTTTCAAGATGCGCATCTCGTCACCGTCATTGCGTTGCTGACGTTTTGCCAGTTTCCTTCACGATGCTCCCTGCCCTCCGTTGGCGACGAGCGATTGTGGACTACAACCTCGAAGTGTGTGGAGTCGACAGTTGATCTTCAAACGTTTGCTGCGTTCCACTGTTGGATGCGGTCGTTATGATGGCCGTTTGGATACTCTTGCGTGGCTCAACTACTGCTCATCGAATCGTTGCAGCTTGCTGTCTGGTCGACGTTAGCTCTTCACGTGGAAGAAGATCAGATATGCGCAAAAAGCTACGACGCACAAGCTGTGGAAACTGTTCCCTCCGCTGTACAGCTGTTTGTAATGGAAGCAGGCTAGTCGGAGACTACCCGTCGTCGACAGGAGACGCGCTCACATCTTGTCTGTGTCTACTCCCTCCCCCCGTTTTTAGAAGTTGCGTTTTTCACCCGAGGATGTCGTCGACCAATCTAATTTTTGACGTAGTCCATCAGAGATCCTTGATGTGACCGATTATACATCCCATACGGTTGGCTCTAAATGAGCTCGTTACCAGCGTTTCTCCAAGTTTCACTCAAAAGCCCAGGCAAGCGTGAAGAGGATGCGGACAGTCGCGGGAAGATGGGCTCATCGGAAGAGGTTAGGTTTTGGTTCCGGGTAGGAGCGGGAAGGCGGGTTCCGGAGGAGGCAGCGGCGGCTCAAGGCGATGGTTTTGCTCGGCAAGCGCGAACAGCCTCTGGACACGGACGGTGTCAGTAGGCGGCCAGCGAGAAGAGAGCACAAACCCAACGTAGCTTTTGGTGGCAGCGTAGCGGAACATGCGTGAATGTTTTTTTTTTTTGTTGGTCTGTTATTGAATCGGATGGTGACGTCATTTTACCGTGGATGCTTCGGATGCATCCCACCTTTGAAGAGACGAAACAGATGAGCAACGGAATCGGATCATGTTGATGAATAGATGGCAAATAGTAAGCCTTATTAGCTCATCCTTATCTCAGGGACAGACGCGTACACAACTTTAATATGCAGAAGTGTACACCTTGCCAATAAACACATCAATCAGAGTTCCCGTGTTTGGACGGTCTATCCAGAGGCCTCTAATGCACTTCCATCTTGTCTCCATGTGAGTTGAATGTCTATGGCATATAGTATGCGTGGTATCAGCGTTTCTCCAGAAAAAGTTTCATTCAAAAGCCCAGGCAAGCGTGAAGAGGATGCGGACAGTCGCGAGAAGATGGGCTCATCGGAAGAGGTTAGGTTTTGGTTCCGGGTAGGAGCGGGAAGGCGGGTTCCGGAGGAGGCAGCGGCGGCTCAAGGCGATGGTTTTGCTCGGCAAGCGCGAACAGCCTCTGGACACGGACGGTGTCAGTAGGCGGCCAGCGAGAAGAGAGCACAAACCCAACGTAGCTTTTGGTGGCAGCGGCGAACATGCGTGAAGGTTTTTGGGCAGTCATTGAATCGGATGGTGACATGATTTGTCGTGGATGCTTCGGATACATGCTGTCACCGAGAACAGGGTGGTCAGTACATTTGTGATCATTATCGTAACGGTCGGCAGCATCCTACCTATGTCTAGACCGTACGGAAGAAAAAGGCTAAACGTAGCAATATGCGTTTGACACATCATCAGTCCTGATGTTAGAACATGAATGAACTGTGTCTAGTTTCCTGCAAGCTGGATTTTTGGTGAAAAAACATCATCCTCATCTGACTGTCAACTTACAAAAGGGCAGAGCTAGTTTCGCACTATTTATTAAAAACACGATTTCGGCATTTGGTAACTGACCGATACACTAGACAAACGTTAATGCAGAGACAACAAGTTAGCTTAAACATTGTGATATTGCACTACCTTTCACCGTTTATCCTGTGGTGGTCTTGAGTATAGTTGCGAGTTTAAAGCACCCGACAATGTACTGCGCTACACAAATTGTTCCCAAACACGCGATTGGAATGCTTTCTTCTCCCTGGTATGACAACAAAAGTTTGACACCTACAATCTCTGCACATCGTATCTTCGGGACGCACGAACGATTGTCCGTTGAATGAGTTTGAGGATGCTGCCTTTAGATTGCTGTACTTATTAGCAGATCTCATGCCGTTGTGCACTTTAGTTTTCATCATCCGTCGAGACTTACATAATTACACAGCGAAGTTCCAAAACACTATCGAAAATTGTCCTACAAGTTTGCGCCGACATTGTTATTGGCATGTACATCTGAAGATGGAAATCTCTGAAAGAGGTCAGTTACTACTGGATTGGAATCACATTTACACAAGTTCTGGAGAGTGACTGATGTGTACGCCTAGCCGTAATAAACGTCTTCCATGTTTGAGTTCTTCAAAAGCGAGGGACCATCTGCAATACATTCCGGGCACATTCCATATCTTAGGTATTCATAACACCCAACAGCATTGCAGTGCTGGTAATTTGTTTTTAAAGCTCACTGAACAAATGGCATACGATACGCCTATCTGTGCAAGCGGAATCTTAAACGATGCATTCATATAACTGGTTGTGCTGCCAATATCATCAAGCTACTAGCAACAAAGCATTGGAAACAAGATATGTGCATATGAATGAAGGCGTCGCCCAACTAGTCACCGTCTGCTGCTATGCATATGGTAGCTTTGAAGGCGCTCATTGTTCGATCACCATGGTTGTGTGTGTCTAACTACAAGCTGTCTTCTAACATGGCAAAGACAACATTGCTGTCTGAGAAATTTTTACTCTTCCAGCACCTTTGAAGAGACGAAACAGATGAGCAACGGAATCGGATCATGTTGATGAATAGATGGCAAATAGTAAGCCTTATTAGCTCATCCTTATCTCAGGGACAGACGCGTACACAACTTTAATATGCAGAAGTGTACACCTTCCCAATAAACACATCAATCAGAGTTCCCGTGTTTGGACGGTCTATCCAGAGGCCTCTAATGCACTTCCATCTTGTCTCCATGTGAGTTGAATGTCTATGGCATATAGTATGCGTGGTATCAGCGTTTCTCCAGAAAAAGTTTCATTCAAAAGCCCAGGCAAGCGTGAAGAGGATGCGGACAGTCGCGAGAAGATGGGCTCATCGGAAGAGGTTAGGTTTTGGTTCCGGGTAGGAGCGGGAAGGCGGGTTCCGGAGGAGGCAGCGGCGGCTCAGAGAAGATGGGCTCATCGGAAGAGGTTAGGTTTTGGTTCCGGGTAGGAGCGGGAAGGCGGGTTCCGGAGGAGGCAGCGGCGGCTCAAGGTGATGGTTTTGCTCGGCAAGCGCGAACAGCCTCTGGACACGGACGGTGTCAGTAGGCGGCCAGCGAGAAGAGAGCACAAACCCAACGTAGCTTTTGGTGGCAGCGTAGCGGAACATGCGTGAATGTTTTTTTTTTGTTGGTCTGTTATTGAATCGGATGGTGACGTCATTTTACCGTGGATGCTTCGGATGCATCCAGTCACCGAATTGGTTGATCAGAAGTTATCTGAACATTATCATTTCTGATAGGCATTGACGTAAGGGTTGTCATATAATTATTGATACAACTATTGACTGATTAGAATGATGAAAATCGAAGCTCCTATTTAAATCAAGAACACAACAAGTGGCATACATTGTATTGCCCGAATCCATACACTAACTTTGCTTTCTGAACTGAAGCTTCAGTCATCCAAACAAGAAGCACGATACAACAGTTTGCTTTACGTACGCAATACTTTGTACACAATAACAAAAAACCCCAAAGCAATAGCGATTCCAAGTGTGGCCAGCTGTTGGCAAATGTTGCGAACTTTTATTTAAAATGTAAAACAGTGCACGGCACACTACATCTGCTAGTAACTGTGGAAGACCCAAGGTATCTCTTGTAAAACGATTTAATATCCAACTACGAATGAAAACAAAACCGAAACAAAAGATTGAGCGAGTGATACATGCGTCGACGGTTTGTTACTTTACTATTTTTCTGAGCATTGCTCTACATCTATTGTGAACAGACATTGTACTAAAAAGAAAACAATGATGATAAGCAAAAAAAACAAGAATCGAGCCGTTTTTACGTGTAGGAACGCTTCTAAGCTCCTATAAAAACGATTGTATCTCAAGGGCGAATTTTCCGATAAGTAGCGTAAAATAATTAATAGTTATTGCAATCCTGCAACAAAAAGGCATCAAAGATGTCAATTCGACTCGTTACGTTGGATGAACTGCGTTCTTGAGTAGGCGTTTATTAAACGATCGAATAATTGTTCCAATACTGAATTCCCTATACGACAAACTATGCAAAATCTTCAATAACCCAACATACCAATTTCGCATCGATAACGAAACCATGAATTCCTTCCCAAAAGCGACTACATGCAAACTACAACGCTAAACGAAAGTGAATGAAAAAGAATAGATAGTACACATAGACAGGACCTGTGGGAATGTGGGCGGGCAATTAGTAAAATACGATATTATGTTTTGTTTCAAGCAAACGTGCCTCAATACTCAATAGGCCAGTGAGATTAAGAGAAACCCATCGTTGATTTCAAACAGTTCAGAGATATCGCTCGATATGAGAGCACAGACGATCAAAACACAGACGTTTGTTAGAAGCGCTCCTGGAGCACCGAAGCAAAATTGTAACCCAATGTTTACGATGCGCAAATAGTAAAGTGCAATCTTGCTTTGCGGCAAACTCCCTTCCCCCTACCACCAAACACGCATACCTCCCGCACTCCTCGCGGGCAGGTTGTGTTCTGCCGAGGAGGAAGGGGGAGGGTGGCCTGGGCAATGTGGCTGAGCCTAGTTTTGGGATTGTAAACAGAATCAGAGAAAACAGCAAGTTTTGTTCAACCTGTTCAACCCTGCTTTCACTCGTGTGTATGCGTGTGTAAGTGTGTGTGTGTGCGCGCGTGGTTGCCACACGTTTCCGTTTCACACACACACACGGCGGTACACGTGCAGCCAGGAAGCCGGTCACTACCGGACGGCTGGCAGGATCGCAGCTAAAAGAAAAAGAAAAGAGACTCGAATAAAACTACAATATCCATTTTCAAACGACAACCGTTTCTTTTTTGTTGATGAAGTATTTTTTGCCCAAAACATTGGACAGTAGGCGTGTGCGATGGTAATTGCTTTTAGTAATCCGTTTTTTAAAATTTGTTTGCGTTTTTTTTTCCACTTACTTCAAATGAATCGTTTCTTGATTGCTGCTCAAAAATGGCTCCCCCAAGCATTCGGACGTTTCGGATGTGCTTAGATTTCTTCTCCCCACCCCCCCATCTCCCACCTCACCACCTTGCCCACCCAACTTTCTCTCGCTCTGTCCGGTTGTACCCTGGCAGCCTTTTTCATCAGTTTTTCTCTTTCTGGCTCGGATCACCACACCCAAGCATGCTTTAACATCCGACCGCCGCTGCCTACCCGACCAGGTGCGTTCGCCCGCGTGTGCGTCGGTGGGACCTTGGTCCCATCTTCCGCGGAGGAACCTGTACCAAGAAAGATCTTTGATTGAAGGGAGGAAGAACGAACGGCTCGGTGTTGTTTGTGCTTGTGACCGGTGTGAACCGGTCGAAGGATCAGACAGACCCTAGCCCGAGCCTGAAAAGAAAGAAGAGAAAATGAGAAGTGCTTGCTGCAAGGACTTATCATGGTTCTGCGCAATGCAAACCAAGGCACAGGCGAAAAGGGAAGAGAGAGAGAGAATGGGTGCGAGACCCTAAAGTGACCTTGTCGTGCAGGCGGAAACATTACGCACGAACAGACGATCCGACAGAGGAAGCAAAGACAGGATAGAGGAAACGCGATGCGATGTAACGCGTGGCTAAGATTAAGCGCCAGGGGAAGATCCTGCCCGGTGGCCGTTGAAAAGAAGCGCAGGTAACGTGCCCTTCCCTGCTCCACGCGGGTGGAGCTACCTAACCCCCTAAACCATTTGCCCTCACACTAAGGCAATCCTGCTTACATTCTGTACCAATTCTGTTTCGATTTTAGTATCCTCCGTGCAAACGTATAGTGCGTAGTGCGTGCGAACCCCTCTCCCCTCGCAAGGCTAATTGTTAAGCGGACGCAGTACCTTGTTTATGTTGGGGATGTGTGTGTATATATGTGTGTGTGTGTAGATCACACGTTTGCGGACGAGAAGCCGCCCGATGGGTGCAGATCCTATATGCTGCGGGTATCTCCTTTTGGTTCTCCTTTCCCCTCTCCGAACGGCGCGAGAGCAGGAACCGAGCGTGAACGTGAGCAATCGTTTAAAAAGACGCGATCTATCTATGGAGTCGTTAGCGAAGCCTAAAACTCAATCAAGTCCGAGGGACGCACAGTGATGGAACCTACTGTAGAAACAGTAAGGAAAGGATCAGGCGCGAAATCGTACAAACTAGAGCCGAATCGAAAAGAAGGAGGAAGGGAAGGACCTAAAAGGGTGAAGATAAATGACCAGAAGAATTGTTGCTCTCCAAAACGGATTGATCAGATTAGAAAGTAGTACGTCCGTTGTACGTTCTCTCAGATCTCAGCATCTCCGAGAAATTTGAAGAACAGTTTTAGAAAGCAAAGATGCGTCACTTGCTCCTCCGCCATATTGTTTCACTGCACAGATCCCTACAGCTCCGGTGACGGTTTCTACCCTTCTCATCCATCTCACCAGACACGTCGCAAGCGACCCATCGTCACCAACCCGTTGGCCAAGCCCGTGCGCAAACAGGTGCAGGGTGTGCGTGGTGTCGTCCTTATCGCTCGACTTCACGCCCCCTTCGTTTACTTTCTTTTCTCGACTTTTCGTTTCGTATCTTCTCACCAACTCCAATTCCTTCACCGACTCTGCTTCCAAGCACGTACGCGGTTACCGTCGTTTTTGGCAACGTACCCGTTCGCTCGTGTGCGTGTGTGTGTGGGACAGGATTGGCGCGCGTCATAACCACGCGGTCGGACCGTGCGCAAGACTGCGCACCGCGGTTCACCCGTGGTTGACCGTGTCGAGCCGGTCGCCACCGCACAGGAAGTAGCTTGTGCGCTTTTTTTCTCTCTTTCTCTCGCTATTTTGCTTTCTTTCACTCTCACACAAATTGTTTTCAGCATCAGAATCAGCCAGATGATGGTTCTAGCTCGACCCGACCGACACAACACTATACCGTGCTTCACCACGCCAACCAGCAAAGTGTGACACTTCTGGCGTTGCCTGTGGGTGTGAGTGTGTGCGTGTGAGTGTGTGTGTGTGTGGTAGAGTACAACACCTCTGACAGTAAAGAAAAAAAAAACGGACAGTAACGTGGTGCAAAAAGTGCAAACAAGAAATATGTAGCCGTCATTAAAAAATCCTGGAAACCATCTGGCGCTATGGTCAGTACGGAAGGACGCACCTGCACGGGCTGCCATTGGTGAGGATGCGTCACTTACGGCGATCATCGTGGGAGAGCCGGGGTATTGCACGTACCGGGAGCGCTGCGCTAGTGACGCAATGGTGGCAGAGTAGTAGAGACACACTACGCGCTTCCCTCTGAGCTAAAGTGACTAGTGACGACCGTGGTGGAAGGTAGTGCGAAACCACCCGAATACGCACACTGTTACCGACCCGTTAGTAGTGCCTGCACCTTGCAACACCTGCCTGGCCGACTCGTAGCGTTGCGGCTGTGCCCTAGAATCTCGCGGCGACGAGGAGCGTTCCGATCCCCGAACCCTACCTCGCCGTGGGTAGTAAGAGGGTAGTGAACGCGCACATCTAGCCTACACTAGACTAAGTAATCTTATCCTTCTTTCCGCGTCTAGATCCGCGTCTGTCGGCACGCGTCTGTGCCTGAGAGACGGGGCTGCATCCGTAACGGTGACTGTGTGCTGCTGGCCGGCTACCCGTGTTCCGTGATGTCTCCGATGCTATCTGGGAACGTTGACGCTCCCGTTCTCACCCGGTGCGCTGTGGGAGTGTCATGTGGTGCTCAAGAAGTGCACAAGGTCCTCCGCAACGTGGTCGGGTGTGACGGAGGCAGATTCCGTCCCGGCTGGCACGGAGACCATCCGGCAGGGCGGTAGCGGAGATGGGTGCGTGTACGCACGCAGCCTGCCGGGTTATCTCACACACTCACGGCGCCCCATTCGCTGGATCTATCACCCAAGTGTGCAAAACTACTATAGCAATAGAGAGAGAGAAAACGAAGGAGATATCAGAAACCATCACCTAGACCCAGAGCAGCGAACAGTACGAAATGAAAACCGAATGCCGTTTCCGCCCGCTCCAACTGCGATCAACCACGGCAGGCGCGCGCGCGCGCCCAACGGTTTGGTGCGGGATACATTGGAGCGGGACAGGAACAGGTAGCACGTAGCGCGAGCCAGCAAACGACAACTAAAGCGATATACTTCCAGACGGTACGGTGCGGTGTCGCGGTGACACAATGATTTTTTTACTTTGTTTTTGCCCATTTTCGATCGATCCGTCGCCGGTTGCTGGTTCGGGCGCAGGCGCTGCGAGTCCAGGGAGCGGCAGCTTCGGTGTACTTGTGAGCGTGTGACGCGAGGCTACTAAGCGGGCGGAACAGTGTGCGAAAGGCGGTTCATACTAAGAGACACCTGGTTGACCGCTAGTCGGGAACGGAGCTTGGAAGTGGCCTACTTTACTTTTAGTTTCAGTGCCAGCTTATAATTTTTTTGGCTAAATGTTTCTAGTTTTTAAGATATCTTCCAGACCTAAACGTTTGCGTGTTTCAGATTTGTGTTGACTTGATTTTGTTTTCATACCTCTAAAACCCTTCTTTACACGCTTTGGTAAATCCCTACTGTTCACTGCTAAATCCCTTACTACCCCGCCGTCTGGCAGGGCTGGATGCGCGCACGGGCTCCTCCGATCGACAGAATTTCAAGGCTTCGAGCAAGATGGCGGCACCGCACCCGGGAAGCCGCGTCTGTGATCTACCATCGCCGGTGATGTGACGTGATACGTGTGTGTGTGTGGGAAGCAAAGGATCTCCCTCTGAAACAGCGAGGAGACGGATTGGCACTAGCGGCTGGCGGTTTGAGGCTATGTTGCCCGTGAGAGCAAAGTCCCCGCGGCTTTGCTTCTACGGTGCCCGTGCGTGCCTGCCCCAGCCCTCGTCCCGACCCGTTCCGCGATCCATAGTGCAAAGTATAAAAAAAAACATTATAAAACTTAACTCTACTCTCTCTCTCTCTGTCTCCCTCCAAAAGTGTGTCGTGCAGTACATTTTTTGCTACTTTACGAAACAAGAACGAAACACGCATACGGACACTCATCTCTCTATTACCTCACTCTATCTTTAAGCTCTAATCCTATAAACCGGCGTTACGATACGAATTATAAGCTGCTGCTGCCGCCATCTTCGCCAAACGTCGCCTACCTTTCTGCCTAGTAGATAAGACCGTGCCAGCCAACAACATCAACAACAACAACAACAAAAAAAAAACAACTTTCGGTTTCATTTTTTCTCGAGTGCGAGTTTAAGGCGATTCGGTATCGGCCGGCGGCTACATCCCGGTGTTGCACGGTTGCCCAGGAGCTTGACCCTCTGTCCCCCCCCCCTCCACGTCGATTTTTGCTCCGCTTCGCAGACACTGCGCATCTGCCGAAGTTCGGCCAAATTCTGTCGATCTATGGGTGGCGCTCCGTTCAATAGCTGCATTCTGGCACTGTCGGACGCTGGGAAGGTAATCTTTGCAAACAGGGAACGAAAACAAAAAAAAAACAAGAGTATATGTAACATCATACTCCGATCATGCAGTTTTTTTTTCTGGACGTGAAATCTCAACTCACCACATTTGGACCCAAAAGCAAAATTCCCGTGCAGCGCCTTATGGTACTGGTACGGCGTCGCTTCCAAACCGCTATCGGCCACCGTCTGTCGTCTGGCGGTTCCCGGGTCGCTCTCTAACCATTTGGGGTCGTTCAAAATTCTTTTGAATTTATTTTCAGTTTTTGTACTTTGTTTTTTTTTTCACTGTACTTGAAATACATACACTGTACTTGAAATACCGGCACAGTTCCTATTTCCTCCTCTATTTTTTTCTTGCGCGCGCGCACACATTGCTCCCGTTGCAGCTTCCGGTTAAGATCTCATCGGCACCGGGGGTGGGCAGGGTGTCGACGTACGGACTTCTCGAGTTGTGTACATTGCACGGTTGCACACCAAATTTAACAGTACAACAGCAACTAAACCAATAGTATAATCCAACACGACTACGACCCGATTCCTGCTGCTTCCTTCCAAATCGCCCTGCCCACCGGCCAGATATCGCGTGACAACGTTACCATACCACGATCGTCACTCCACTATCCGCCACGACCGGGTATGTGTGGCGACATTGGGTTTTACCGTGCGGGACGACATACGGACTCTTCCGGTCGGTTGTATGGGGACGCACCAGACAAATTCGGCGTTTCTTTTTTTTTCGGGGAGAAATTTGCGAGGCGAATGTGGTTGGAGCAGGTCGAGCGCCGAGAGTAAAATCGTTTTGCGTACTTTTCTTCTTAAAACTGTTTTGTGTGATTCATTCATTTAATGGCGCTTCATCCGTCTGGGGAGCAACTATATTTCGAGCCATGATTCTGTCCCTATTCCTTACCTTTCTCACTTCCATCTCTCCCATGATGGAAACGGCCGCGGAAACAATTATACGAAACGCACAAGCAAACGGAAGCAACGAAAAAAGGAAGAAAAATCGGTCTTGACCCTCTAGCTAGCCGGTAGCGAGACATAAGCTAGTAGACGATTGTTTAAGAAACGAAAAGAAAACAACAACCGCGTCGCAACAGAGCGAGAAAAAAAAACAGAGAAAACACGAATGTGATACGGTACCTCAGAAAACGAACAAACACGAAAAGAAGAAAAGCGAAAAAATAATAATAAAAACAAAAACCAATATAAAACGATCCACCCGATAATGCTATACCCGTTAATAGTACAACAGAAAACTATCCCGGCTGCGGTAGCTCTGATCGCGCGCAATAAATAAAACAAAAAAACAAGATAAAAGGACAAGTGGGAAGAGGGCGGGTAAATAAAAAAATAACTATAAAATACTTCAATACACTTCATTCCATCGTCCGTCGATTCGTAAAATAAATGTTTTTGTTTACGTCTAAGCAAAACAAAAGCAACAACCGTTTTTTTTATTTGTGCTCTTTCCTGATGTTCATGATGACAATCCGCGAGAGGGAAATATTTGTTCTTCAGTGGTAAGTGCACAAGGTGGAGAGCATGATTATAGTTTACATGTAAAATTAATTACTGTAAGAGCTTATGGAAGTGAGTACACGTTTATGTCGTCCTCTTGCTATACTTTGCTGAAATAGTTAGTATCAGTGTAAGTTCCTTACATGTAAAAAGAGGCCGATACAAAAGGTGATCTCTATCAACGTATAATTCCGAATTGATCCGTTCCTAACCAAACCCAATCATCCAGTCCGACATTGACTCTTCGTATCACTCTGCTATAAGACTATAAACCTAGTTTTAGCAAGAATGCTCATTTTATCTCGCTACACCTAACAATATCTCAAGACCAATAACTTTAACATAACAATATCATCAAGCCAACTAAAAGTAATACTCCTAACATGATATCAAGGTGAATGTAATCATCGATAAGGCAAAATACGAACGGTGTAACCATACCTTGAAAAGACTTTAATAGGTAGGATATATACTTAATAAAAACGGGTGCCATTCAAGACGAGATCTTTATTGAAGAGGCACGGGAGGTCCTATATATAAATAAATAAACCGTCTTAAGCCATGCTTTTCATACTAGCTCCTAGCATGAACTCAGAGTTTGATTGGAGACGTTAGAATGCACATTCGACATGCAAATCGATAGAGGTACCTTGATATGGCTGTGATTTGTAATGGTGAATTCATTAACTGCTGAACGGAGAAAATATAACGACTTGCAAAGCAGATTTCGTTGTGTTATTGGTGATTTTTTTTTATTGAGCCCTGTAATGGGATGATATCTAAAGCCTCCAGAAGATTCAATTCAACTCCCATTCCGACACGTCCACGTCGTGCAGGGTGGTATCATGGGCCCAATTCTGTTAGGCTTGATGAAGGCTTCTGGCGATGGAGGAAGGAAGTGGGCATTCCAGGAAACAGAGATGCTGAGCGTTGGGGGCAGTCCGACGCTGCTCAAAGTCGTCACGAGACCCTTCAGAGGTACTGAGGGGCGTGATGGTCAAGGTTATGACATTTATTACAGCTCTCACGACTGACACCATATGCTCGGAACGGGTTTCGCCGTAGGTCCCCGGCTGAAATCCGCCATCATCGGCTTCAAGACAATAAGTGATAGGCTATGCACTCTGCGCATACGAGGCAGGTTCTTTAACCTAAGCCTCATAAACGTTCTAGGCCCCTACCGAAGACAAAGATGAAGAGGTCCTTCTACCTTTTCTACGGCCGCCTCACAAAAATCATAGAATCGTGCCCCAGTCATGACCTCATACTCATCCTGGGGGACTTCAATGCAAAAATCGGTAGGGAGCCAATGTACCGCCAATACATTGGTAGTCACAGTCTACATGAGCACAGCAACGATAATGGTAGTAGATTGGTCCAACTCGCTGCTGCGAGCAATCTGATTGTGGAAAGTACCAAATTCGTTTCACCTATCTCGGGTCAAAAGTCAGCACCGACAAAAACATAGAAGTCGAGCTGCGCACACGGATGCTGGCGGCCAGCCGGTCGATTCTATAGCCTGATGAAGCATTTCACCTCACAAAACCTGTCGCGACGGACGAAGCTGGGACTATATCGCACCTATATAGTTCCAGTACTCACGTATGCCTCTGAGACATGGACGCTGTCCAAAACTGACGAAACCCTCTTAGCCGCGTTCGAGAGGAAGATACTCAGGAGGATTGTTGGCCCCATACGTCAGGAGAAGCTGTACAACGAGAAGAAAAATTAGTTTCAACCTAACTAAAAAGGCGGGAGTAGAGAATGTCAATTCAAAGACAATTCAGGACAACTTACTTACTTATGGGACGCTACCCAGACATACGATCTAACCCGTTACATGTCTTTTAAAGAAAATATTATACAATAACATGTCCAAAGTCCACGACATCGAGGCGGAAGCACATGAGAGCTGCAAACGCAGAGTAAAATCGATTTGGCCACAAAGAACCTGCTAGAGAATAACACAGTCATCCCGTTCGCTCTACAAAACTGAAAGATCACTTTCAGAAGCGCCTGGACCGCCGCAGCCAATATATCCCGGATAGCGATTTCAGGAGATCTTGCGAGTTTTTCGACTTCGACCAACAAAGAATGTCTTACAGCATTGTATTTCACGCAAGTCCATAGAAGATGGTCTATGTCGTGAAACCCGAGTCCGCAACCACATGCTTGCGAGCTGTCCTATACGCTGGAGATGTACCTAAGTCTAGACATCATTCGGATGAACGCCCAATCCCTAGGTTTGCCATGGAACCATGGCTTCAAAGAAACGTGAGAAGTATTCCATTACAAGATCCTTCCGAGTTCATCCGTGTCCCACAAGCCCTGCCAACGTACCATGCAGAATTCTTGGGGAGGCCCGTATAAACTCTTTGGAAAGGTAGTCCTATCAAAGAAGAACCCTTCCGAAGCACCTGTTTTGGTCAAATGATCTGCCTCCTCATTCCCTAGTACGTCACAATGAGCAGAGAGGCAAAATTTTTCTGGCCCATGGATATGGAACATTTTAGCTGTTTCGGACAATAAACTACGCCAAAGCCAGACATGCTGCTGTTCGCTGGGTTGTAAATGTTACACGTTTTATTTTGCTTTATCGAAGGCTATATTGTATTCTAAGTAAAAGCGAACTGTTGGAATGGCTGAGATTAGTACACCGGGCTAGCGGGAAGCGAACGCTTCCCTAGTGCACACCGAGCGTCCTTCTGGGGGCATTGGTTTCCGACAGCAGAAGAGATTCACTAGCATCGTTGGAAGTGGCTACCATTGCGACTCGTTTAGCTTTAGCATATCTGTAGCATCGTGGGGCGGGTTTGCGGGTCAGTGGATGGCAGAGATGGGACACGACGCAAAGGGGCGAACGCGTCGCTCGGCTGCCACCGTTGTGCGGGGCGGTACCAAAGCGGTCTGGCACTTTACTCGTTGCTGTAGTAGTCGAAGAACCGGTACAGCGGGTTCATATGGCGATCCACCACGTAAGGGTCGGAGCGATGTTGATAACTGTGCAGTTTGGGCGGATGGCACATCTCGTGGCACACACCGTCCAGACATCCGTTGCACTTGCCGTTGCAGCAGCGCAGCCCCGACTTGCACTGGCCAAGCACCATGTAGTTGGACAGTCCATCCCCGCACTCATCTCCCGGGCCCTGAGAAAAGACCAGTTGTGGATGTGAACGAAATGATGGTTACGTACTGACGATGCTTCAAAACTGTCCGTGACTTACTCTCCAACAGGCCAGCTTGTTACACGTGGTGATGTAGATGCCGTATTTACATTTGCTTATATCCTCGTCGCGATACAGTTTACAGCGGATCTCGATCAGATTTGTCCTGCAAATAAATCACAACGGGCTTAAAAGCTTTCCCGCTTGCGTGCTTATGTGCCGTTCGCTAAGTTTACTAACGGTTGGGCTAAGCTCCAGTAGGAGTATCCCAGGATCAGTACGGCTAGCAGCAGGATGTTTCTGACGCACATTTTCAATTTGTTTTAAACTACTAGAATACACACTCACACACACACAAATACACGCTCGACCACAGACAAGTATAGCGATGGCAGCGAACGCGGACAAGAAACTGGCTCAAAGTTTGGAACACCGCAAAAAGCAAATGCAAAGCACAGGCACGTTTGTGGTGCGAAAGCGAAAATTCCTATCTACACACTAACTATACTAAAAGCGGCTGCCGGATGCCAAACCACTGCACGTTGCGGTTTGCAGGATGTGTCTGGATGACCTGACCGATCCGGTCCGAGCTTTTTATAGTGCCCCGAGCTGGCTGGCTATTCCCGCAATCCGGCTGTCCCCAGCTCTGGGCGCAATTTTAAACGCGGGCGAACCTAGTTTTTTTTTGCCGAACAGCTCCCTCGAACCTTAACCCCGCCGTGGTTCCCCGGTCGCGAAAACTGACTCCCACAAAGCTGTCCAAGGATTTTTTAACATCATCTCGGTTGCCAACCATTCATGAGAAGAAGAAAGAAAGAAAGAAAGAAAAAAAGGCAGTCCTGGGCCACTCGAAGCCGGCGGCGCGCGATTCTTGGACGTCGCTCGCACAACAAACCTTCTCCTCACCATCGGCCCAGGTACGCAACGCCACGTTGCTGGCCAGCGGCTAGTGTCACACGCTAGCGTCTTTGGTGCCGTCCCGCCCAGAACGGACAGCCGTTCCGGCTGGAGATGCACAAATTGAAGTGACAGTTCGCTGGTCAAGTGGAATGTTTTCTTGCGAAAACCAGTGATGAGCTCCGGGAAGATGGAAAGCGGCGGAAGCGTGGAGGAGGCATAAATATGTTATTTTAATCGACAGTTTATCATCAACCCCCTTGCATTCATTATTTCGCCTGTGTTTTTTTTTTCATCGCGTGGCCATTTAAAATGCACGACAGGAATTGTAGGTGTGCTTAGTTGGTTAGTTAACCTCCGCACTATTTGGGGCTAGGACCTTCGCGTCGCTGTTGCGTGTGAGCAGTTGTTCGGCAGATTGTTTTGGAGCCAGACAGAGGCAAATTGATGCGACAAAAAATAGCTACAATCTAATTGCTCCTGACGTATTAGACAGGATATTTCGTAATAACTGAAGACAATCCGTCAAATGCAGTTAGAGGAGCATGCACTGGAGTTCAGCACTTATGACTACGATCGCACCAATAGGGTTAAAGGAGTAAACTCGATCTATGCTTCCAACGGCATGCGAAGAGTCAACAATCAATTTCATTCGCCACATCAAACCAGTCCGTCAACCACTTCAGCTGATCAGAATTTCTGACGTGTAGAAATAAAAGTGTGCTATGGGTAAGTGTACTAGTAGCTGTGGTTGAAGAATACAAATTTATAATCTAATTCTAAGCAAGCTAAGCATCAAAGCATACGGCCAAAGTGTCTATAAAAATAAAGAAAGAATAATTAAAGCTGATTGCCTAACCGTTATTTAAGCTTTCTTTTAGCTATGAAGCTCCAACATTTTGTAGAGATATTACCAAATGGGAAAAAGGTGTACCGCAGACAATACTAGCAAGTCACTGTAGGAAACTTATGCCAACCTTCATCGAACCGCAAGCTTTGGGTTTTTTATCTACCACACCATGGGGTATGGGACAAATGTTCTCGTTTAGTTCTCGCAAACTCAATTTAAAAAAAATACAGATTATACAGTAGAACGTCGATTATCTGGGGGCTGATTAACCGGGAGGCGTATTATCCGTGACCCAACAATTTGACAGTTCCAGAAGAAAAATAGCCATTACAGCCACGCTAGGATATTATATTAACACGGGTCGGTTATCAGTGCTAATCGATTATGCGGCAGACGTCCGGTCCCGACTACCCCAATGTTATGGACGTGTGGAGTTACAAACGGTCCAACCTGCAGCGATCGATCAGGCTCTCATCTGCTGGAACTCAGCAGATCCTAGAAGCCACTGAGCGTGATCGCTACCGCTCTCAGCAGGAGCGGTTCTCTTGATCCCAGGCAGCCGAGCGGGACGGTCGCATCGTTAGTAATAAAGTGTTAATTGTAATTAAAGTAATCTACGCCTTTTACTGTTACACAAGCGACCACAAACCAAAGAACACAAAACCCAATTAATCGACGTTCTGCATTAGGCTCAGTGTTATTCTAAGCAGCCCAGATTGGTCCTTTCTCAATTATTGTCCCTGTATTAACGTTGCTGTGGACCTCTTCATCACTAAAATTTCCTTACCTTCTCGTATGACCCTGAACGATCTTTCCGCGGACACTTCTGCTCAGATTGGCGAACTATTCGCTTCTGAACTATTTTTCGGGCAATTTTGCCGATCCTATAACAGTCTGAAGGGCTTGCATATACTCCGTCTAATGTCCTTAATCTTGATTCTATTCGCATCTCACCGGAACTTGTTCGGAGCGGCATTTCCAGACTCAATCACTCTTTCTCTCCCGACCCAGACGGGATTCGTTACTCCCTTAGCCTTTTTATTTGAGCTTTCTTTATCATCAGGTATCTTCCCCGATGTTTCGCTTGGCTCTGTTTGGTTCCCGGATCGACAATTATCGCGGAGTGACCCTTCTTTGTGCCTGCTCCAACGAGTTTGAGTCGCTCATTTCGGAACAAGTCTCTTTCCAGTGTAAATCTTGGATTACTCCTGATCAGCACGGTTTCTTGGCTGGTCGACCTACGATTACCAACCTTATGCAATTCGTCTCTTCTTCAATCGATTGCCTTGTCCGCGGCCTCTAAGTAGATGGAGCCCATACCGACTTTAAGGCGGCCTTCGATAGGGTTCCTCATAAATTGCTGCTCGACTAATTATTGAGGCTTGGTTTCGCGTTCACTTTCGAGGTTTGGATTGAGTCATATTTGGTGGGTCTACGGGGTCAAGATCGGTTCCTTCCTGTCATCCTCCTTCTCCAGCACTTCGGGGTTCTTCACGCGTTGGTGTTTCGCCAATTTCCTCAATCTATGTGTTAATAGTTGCGTCATTTCCTTTTCCCGTTCAGGTAATCCCTTCATGTACAATTACCTCCTCAACTCTTACCTCTTCCTCGTGTCCAAGTCATCCACGATCTGGGTGTGACGCTAGATTGTAAGCTTTCCTTCACTCCTCATTGCAAGTGCTTAGTCTCCAAAGCGTTTAAGGTTCTCGACCTTATCCACAGACTAACCTCGCAGATTTCTCTCCCTATGTGCCGGAAAAAAATACTGCTGAAACCCAGATGCCCTGGTCCGGTCGGCCGAACTGGAACGGGTCCAGCGTGGCTTTACCCGCAAAGTCTTCAGGCATTTTCTCGGCCGCGATTCGCCCCAGTTTCCTTCGTATCCTGTGCACTGCCAGATGCTCGGTCTGGAGTCACTTGAGGGCCGTCGTGGGCGGGCGCAGGAACTGTTCATTGCGGGACTCCTTTTCGCTGCAACGGACGCCCCGCCTCTCCTTTCAGGAGCTCCTCTGTATGTTCCGTCACGGACGCTGCGTTTCCGTAATATCCTCGCGGACTCCTTCAGACGTACCCGGTACGGCTCTAACGAACCGTTTTTTGGCTCTCTTCGTCGCTTCCATAGCCTATTCAACCATTTTGATTTCCATTTGTCCTTGTCTTCCTTCCACGCCTCGTCCTTACAAATTCTACGTTCCTCTCCCTTTTTCCTCTCCTCTAGGCCTGCAGCAACCTTAGCACATGAATATTCAGCCTCAGCTTAGGGTTTAATTTAAGTTTTTCGCAGACTTTGTATGTTTGGTGATTTGATGTATACATTAAAACATAATGAAATGAAATGATGGAAAACTATGTTCTATCACCTTTTTTTTTTTCTTATCTAGCTTTGTACCATCAGATTGGTTTAGCTGGTGTCTTAAGGAAGTAGAGCGTATAATTATAATAGCATTTTAACGAGACCGAATTTTATGTATTTTTGAGTTGCATGGGCGAAACATGTAAAGGAATATATTTATTTATTTATTTTATATTTTTTTATTTTTTTTCGAATTTACTAATTATTTGATATATTTATTTATCTATTTTTGTATTTATTTTTTCTTCACTTGCCTATAAATAAATTTTAAAAACGAAGAAAGGAAGGAAAAAAGGTACGGAAAGTAATCATAAATAGTGACAAAGTACTAAGAAAGTTCGGAAAATCGGGAACGAAAAATAGATAAAGGAGTATGGATGTTAAATAGTCTATGATGCAGATTAAACGTAGTACATGCTCTTAGCCAAGGATCATTTTGAGCGAAAGCCGAACGGCGAGGAAGGATAAAGTATGTAGGTTATTTCATTTGGAATGTCCTCAGCTTTATTCGTTTGTGTCTTTTTTTTTTCGTACACAAGCATATTTAAGCAATTTCTCTCAATTTTTGTGAAAGAAGACCCCTTGCATAGCACTGATGTAGTTTGCTCTTCTCTGGACATATTTTAACGGAATGAAATACCAGCATAATGCATTAAAGGTACCTGTTCTACGTTGAATACGTAATATTGAAATAGGCTATACAATCACATGGATTCCCATTTCAAACGTTATCTGAAATTCGTGTTTCGAGGATTCTTAAGGAAGTAAAAAAAATCAGAATAAAGAAAACAGTTGCAATATGCTAGAACACCGCGGGGGGATGTTTAAAAACATAAATTAAAATTTTAATATTATTAAAATCCGAATGTGATGATAAAATTAACTTTTTATCCGTACATTTTGAACGATATATTAAAAACGTACAAGTCTTCAATTCCTTAATTGGGTTTTTATTTAAAAAAATGTAAAAATACCATAACTAAATTTTAAAATAATTATTTTCTTTATTAATACATATTACCATTCTAGAATTTAATTGTAATTGTATTGAAAGAAACTGAGAAACTAAACAGGTAAGTACGAAAATAGCTCCAAACTACAATTTTAAACAAAAAACGATAGCAAAAAAACAATAAAGTTTAATTGGTTAGTCTAATTGGTTGTGGAGTAGGGTTTTGTCATACGATTAGGCCCCCCAGCCGTTACATCGAATGCCATTCGAATCGAACTGTACCGAAAATTCAAATTATTTTATCATTCGCCAATTGATGTGTGAAATCAGTACAATTTGCCCATGGCAGCACTGTCTAATTTATCTCCGAATCTCCGTAGCTCGGGGTTGTGTTTAAATTAGTTAAGCTTGAGCTGATCATCCACTTGAAGAGCAAAAACTTCTTCCGGATTTCACAGTGGAAAGCAAAATCTAATTCTTTGGTATCAAGTTCTCAAAAGAATCAGTTAAAGCTTCACAATAGTTTAAATTAAATCTATTCATTTACATTAAATATTTACCTCACAACATCATTCCAACTCTTCACGCACCTCGCTACACCAGGCATGTTGCTATCTGCACTGCGCACAGAATGACTGTTTTCGTACGGTTTTCTCACTTGGTACCGCAATTATCCCAATGCCTTGTGTATTGCTCAAAACACGCATATTTATTTGCTGATAAATGCATTAGAGTAAATGTGTAACGTCGGTATCGTATTGGAATCGTTCGGTCGTATCCGCTTCTTGCATCCCGTATATCGAAACATAGAGACATAAAAGGATGGGGTTCGGGGTTAATCACACACTCGGGGGATAGAGAGGACGTTAGTTGCGGGGGGGTATGGGGCCTAGAGACCTACACGCTACGCAGCAAACCTCCGTCACCGGTGCCACTGCCGACGCGACGACTACTCCGATCCATTTGCTCGGCAGATAAGTAATTGGTTTTGAAGCAAGAACTGTTGAACTACGGCTGCTGCAGTTGCTGCTATTGGGTGTCACACTCGGTGTTGATGGTGGGAGTGGGGACGTTATTACACACGGACGCTCAGGGCACGGCGAGGACATTGTGATGCTCCTGTTCGTCGTTTATGTTCTAGCTTCCTCTAGTTCTAGCTTACTCCTTCTTCGGGTAGCTCAGCTCGTAGAACAGCTTGCCGATGCCGGCCAGACCGACCACACTGAGCACCATCGTCAGCGAGAAGAGCACGTTGTCCATCGGGCCACCTTTCAGGAAGACGGGCTTGCCATCCGGTTTCTACCCAACCCGATCGATACCGATAATGGAGAAAAGAAGAAAAAATGAGTTTGCGATAAGCCGTCAGCCGCAAGGGGCATGAAGTGGGTTGGAAGAGGTTTCTTCACTCACCTGAAACTTTTCCTGGATGTGCCTCAGCTGTTTGTAGCCCTCGGCCACTTCACCGGACGAGGCAGGCGCAGTGCGTGAGAACTGGCGGTTCTGCTGCAGCACCAGCCGGGCGATGTTCTGGACGGGAATCACAGTTACGAAAAAACGGAGGTCAACAAAATTACGTAATGTTTTTGTCAATCGGATGCACCGAAAAACTGGTAGAGCAGAGTGGTCATCATCGCCGCTGCCTGTCTGGCTGGCGGGTATCCGTCGGTGGGTGTCGATTAAACTTTTGCCCTTACCTTGTAGCTCATGGTTGATGGGGAGAGATCTTTGGATTCTCGTGCCGCGAAAGTAAGTTTCTTTGCGTAACCTGCGTCCGAGTTTGCTTCGCAGAACAGAATGGGGTAGAAAAAGCTTGCGGAATAAAACGATGGCAGGAATGTGACAGCCCGTCTGACCTGTCGCGTTGCGCTAGCCGCACATGGAGGTCGTACTGTCAAACGTTTATAGCAACGGTACTGTTTATGCCGCATATTTTATGGAAAAATTAATAATTTTTTATTTCAACTTCTATGATCAAAACAGTCATGTAAGCAATTAAAAACAAAGCAATATTTTTCATTTCCACAAAATAAATTCATCAGACACATAAAAACAGGAGAAAATTAATTAATAATACATATTTCCGCCATATTGACATTCCACAAAGGTTATGTAAACCCCCGCAACATTCATACCGTTGCAGCACCAGAAACGGTCTATTTTCCATACACGGTGTTGTAACTGCGGGGATCGTGTGACACTTGGCGATGAAACGGCATATATGGTTGATAGAAAGGCGATGTTTTCAATCTAAACAAATGACAAAAGATTATTTGTCATACCTCCTTTGACAGATAAACACCAATCTGAAAACCGGTATTCGACATGCACGATTTAGATTTGCTTCCGCTGGATTTTTTTTAAATCCATTTAATATTTTGTTAGCAAGTCTACAATATTTAAACAGGGTTTACTTATATGTATACACTGAAAATACAGTGAACATTATGAAAATGAGTATGTTTTGTCCGTGCCTGTCCGTACTGCTCAAAAAAGAATTAATAATTGTTATTTCAACAAACTTCAATTCAATGTTATTGAGATCCGTGTCATTGCTTAATCCTATACAATTTTGTCGTACGCTTTTGTATGGAATTTGACAGCATAAAAAAATCGTATACTTACGATAAAGGAATGACACGGGGTGCAACTGCAAGTGAGATTGAAAACTGCCAGTCTGGTCAACCTTTGCACTTAAGCACGGTTACAGAGATGTAACCGCCATGCTGTCAAACTAACTTCTTTCTTTTTCTTCTTTTTACTTGTCAAAACGGGCCTTTTACTGCGTGTCTACACACACTACACACACAAAGCTACGAACCCGTTCGAACTTCTGTCAAATATGTATCTGTGTGTCTACACTAGCTCAATCCAGTACAACGAACCTAAGCTACTTGGCGTACACAGCCAAACTACATCGCGTTCAAATCGAGCGGAACTGTAACTGCTTAAAGAAATGTCAAAATAGTTTTCTCATTTGCAGTTTCACTGCGATTGCGCTCTGTCCTTAGACTATTTTTGAGTTTTTGACTTTTTCCTTGGACTATTTTTGGAGTCCTTGGACTATTTTTGAGAAAAAATGTATGAAAAATGGGGAAAACCCATAAATAGCCCATTTACACACGGTGCTTTTGGATGGTATTTCTATGGTAACTTCTGTCAAAACGATTTCAAATCGATTTGACAGCTTTTACCACGGCATAGAAAAGTAAATTTGGTTC
>KB671565.1:241759-291416 GCA_000349105.1 Anopheles epiroticus | reverse complement strand
ATTATATTTAAAAAAAGTGCATGTCCTTCGTGTAATATTGTTATAAACCGTCATTCCAAACTGAGCGAACATTAGAAGACAGAAAATACCACGTATTTTTCCCCATTGCATTTACACACATGGTGTGGTATTTTCTGTCAAACGACGCTGTCAGATGGAGTTTTGACAGAAGTTACCATAGAAATACCATCCAAAAGTACCGTGTGTAAATGGGCTAAAAAAGTCATAAATCTCGAAATTGTTCACACTCTTTTGTTTTTTTAGTTAGGTCTGAAAACATTTATACAAGTTTTCAACGATTACTAGATGTTCTCGTTCCAGTTTTTGTCTACACGAAAACGATTTTGACAGTTTTTGAGAAAACTGACAGCACTAAAAGGCTGGCAGTTTTCAATCTCGTTTTAACGTTGCGCTCAATGTGGAACGGCTTTATCGACAGCTCTTGGTGGCATAACTTATAAACCTTGATCGAATTTGTTATCCGGGAACAATTTAATCGAGCACCGTTTGACAGTTGGCGGCGCTTGATTTTCGCTGAACTATCGGTTTGACAATGTGCATTGTGAAACGTCTGCTTTGTTGCAGTTGCATTGTTTACGTGAAAATCCCGATCTGTGAATTAGGTTAATTGTAAGAGAAAAAAAATGGTTTCCCTTCCCGTGCTGAGCCGGTAATGCGTTTAAATCGTGCGATTAGTTCAATTCTAACCTCTCTTACACTCCACGAACCACTCTTTTGTAGATTCCGCTCCTAGGGCAGCCAGCAAGGGCCATACACATTGGGACGGAACTGTTGATTCGCAGTACGCCGGTTCGGTGTGCCGAGCCGCTGAAAAAGAAATAAAAACTCGTCCCACAGATTGTGAAGCAGCAAGAGGATCGTAGGCGTAAGCGGCTGGAAAAGCAGTTCCAACGGTTACAGCAAAATGCCCGACAACCGACTGAGGAACTCGAGGTGCCAATGGAGCTGATCGACGAGCAAAGGTAAATGTTCGTTTGGTTAACCCGCAGCCGCAGTTCTTTGTAATGCATTTTGTTAACTTTTCCAGCAAACAGTAACGCACAGTTGAACTCCTCGAAAGCCGCGCCTTGCTTGAGATGCAGTAAGCAAAGCACAAAGATGCAGGAGAAGCTTACCGACTAGCAGATGCTAGATCGAATCGTGGCCGCCCAAACGAAGGTACAGAATGAGTTGAAGCTGGAGTCAGAGGAGGTGTATGGGCTGGCAATACAGTCCGATCCGGCATTGTTATCATTTACGGCCCAGGGCCTGGTCACAACACCACCGATCAAAGACTACGATCAGCCAGACGGCGAGTACATTATTGTGTCCAGAAAGAGGGAGCAGCGGCAAAACTGGCGTAGTATAAGGCGGTGGTATCGCCTTATAAGGGCAGGGAGTGTAAGCACAATATGTTTATCCTTAAACAAGTGTGAGTTTCTCTACGATGGTAAGGTAGGCTGAGCATTTGCCTTGTATTAAATGTAGCAGTGCTGTAAAAGTAAAAATAACTCTTACGGAGAAACTGACTCTGCAAAGCTTTAGCGTAATATCATTTCTTGATACTTATTGAGAAGTTTTAGCTTATCTGTTATACTTGAATTAGGCTAACCAGACGTACCGTATTGAATGGGACAGTTCCATAATTTAACTAAAGAAAGGTGTCCCGCCTTATGCAGGAACATTGTCAATATGTTTCGTTTCATTAATTAATATTCTATCTAAATCGTCGCGATTAACTGTATTCAATACCTTTCTCCGCAAAAGATTGACAAACTGTGATCGAGTTTTGTATATTAAGAACTATAAATTAAATACAGTGATCATGCACTAGTTCGCATTTGTTTGTCGGTGAACTATTGAACATTCTTAGTCATCAAATGGGAGATCAGTCAGGTGAAAAAAATTGATATTGAATGTATACAGTTCAACGGTTTTTTAATAATAAGTGATGGTGCATGATAGTAATTGCCTTGCCAATCCTTCGCCCGTCCAATCGTGCTAATTGTTTTGAACATATACCAACTCGGTACTTTTGTGCTTTAAATGAATTCTTGTCTTCTTTGAAAATAACCCATGTCCCGTTTTTCATCATCTCCGTCTGGTCAGCTTAACTCGGGCACCTCTTGTCGTGGTTGTTCTATCAGTTTGAATATCAGGTTTTGATATGCTATTAGATTTATACAACCCGTTAGACTGGAATGTTAATGCAGTTTATTATTATAAGATGGCAGAAAATACAACTAAATGCGGTGACTGGTCAGACAATTACCATCAATTTGTACAAAAAATCAACAAAATATTTGTCTTCTCCCAGATGTTATACCCGATATGAATTGACGAAAATGGCCGAAACTAGGACCTCCACGCTCCCTCTCTCTGTCTCTATCTCTCCCAAATACTTTTTTTCCACACAGCCAGGATTATGTACGCTTCACTACGACCGATCATCGGATTCGCCCGCTTTGATACCGACAATTTCTGTTCATTGGTATGAATCGTACGTAGGTGTACAGTATGTAACATTAACATGTAACGTAACATGTAACGTAGTTTTCCACAACGTCTCGCAGGTTCTGATTTTCTTTCGTCATTAGGTTGACTAGCTGCAATTCCGGGTCTGGGCCTGGGCCCACCCGAAACGTCCGCACATGGCTGTTGAATTCGGACCAGTGCCGTGCCGATCGATCATGAACGCGTGAAAATTCATAAATACAATTCCGCCTGCTCGATGATGAACTGGCGTACGGGTCCAGATTGATAGACGGTGGTCAGCTGTTATGAAAGACTAAAAGCACGTCCTACCCATAGTACCTGGCGGACAGCTTCACCGTCGACCAAATAAAAGCGATTCCGAGACGGAAGTAGTCGTAGTCAGCCGGTTTGGTTTTGCACAGCGAAAAGTGTAGCGACGAACCGTGGGCGAACCCCTCTACAAAGCACATTAAGAAGCAGTTTTTTCTGTCCTGTCGGCAAACAGACGCTTCGGAACTGTTACAAACTGCAGGACGGAACCACTGGCGAAATGGAACCACGATCGGTACTTTGGAGCAGACACAGACCTGACATTCAGCATCGTATCGTGGTCGCTTCCCGCTTCATTCCATGCCAACGACCAGTTACTTTTACCTAATGACTCGAAACTAGCAATAATTAACTAGTTCTTCGAAGAAAGTAAGTAGTTTTGTTTACCAGTTATAGTCAATTATTCCCATCTTAATTCTTGTCTCGTTGCAGTGCATCCAGTAGTTCGGTAATGGTGCGAGAATTCTTCTGCTTCGCGTACAGCTAGCACCAATGTACCCGGTAGAGCGTCCCTTTGCAAAGATCGGCTCGGTGGTCGTCAACTAACTACTCATCTACAACTAGATAAATATAAGATCAGTACACGACCCAGGACGGGGGAACATCAGGACTCATGTTGCAAGCTGTGAGCGGCGTGTAAGGATCATTTCTCCTCTAAAAACGTAAACACACCCTCATCGAAGCACGCATTCGCCTCTAAGCAATACTTCCGAGCCTTAATATGCCGCTTCTGGTCATATGTGGCTGAGCTTGAAGTACTTTATTTTGCGCCGGTACCGCGTCAGCCTACTGATTCGCTTTAATTTTTCCCTTATATCCTTACTCAGGATTATTCTGGCCTTTAGTGCCGCTTCAAACCTTCTTGAATGTCAATGTTTGGGCAAACGCTAGTATTAAGGCAACTGAAGTAAAGCTTGCTCACGAGAGCGCCTGTGCGTAAAGCGAACGGGGAATGTTGACGAATGTGCTCGATAGCAACGATGCGGAGTGCTCGATAGTTTAGGTCAACCGTGCCAAACCGTGGTAAAGTCAAATGGTCGGTTGGAATTCAAGCCGAATGATTGCGTCTTCACAGGTGTAAGGGTGCTTCACAAACATAATAAAACATTAAAGCCACGTCCCATAAAAGTAATTAAATATTATACCATCTATAATGTTGTGTTCGTTCGATAATGTTTGATAATGTTGTGATGTTCGATAATTATAATAAGCAAAGTCTAATCTAGTCATGGCATTGGAAACTAATCGAAAACGCATTGATTTAAAATTGTGGATTAATAATTTATTTAATAAAAAGTTTTACAATAACGAATCAATGCAACAATCAATTATATATATAATGAATAATGTTCAACGGATGTTTTTAGTCTTCGTACCAAAGGCCCCGTCAACCTTTTTTTGCTCGATACCAGGCTTCTTGCTCGTTTCCCGCTTTGAACCATAGGTTCCGTCAACCTTCGTCAGCTGGATGTTCGGCTTCTGGATCAATCCCGTCGGGGAAATAAGTGGGATCATGCTCGTCTTCGGTTTCATACCATCTTTGTCTGCTGGATAACTGCTCGTCTTCAGCTTTGCACCAAGCGCTTGATTGCACTTCGACTGCCGAACGACTGGGATCATGCTCGCTTTCGGTCTAGCCTCACAGGTTCTTCGAGCCTTCGTCTGCTGGATGTCAGTCTTCTGGAACAATTTCGCCTTCGTACCAAAGACCACGTGAGCCTCTTTCTGTTCGATATTCGGCTTCTTGCCCGTCTTTGGCTTCGAGTTATGGGCTTGATGAACCTCCGTCTGCTGGATGCTTGGCTTCTTGTTAAGCTTGGTACAATGTTCAACGGATAATTTACATACTGCAGCATAAGACAGCTTTTTATCGTTTAAACAGCCGCTTGAGGTGGATGTGCTGCTGATATCAATTGCCTTCAACCATTCCAGCAACATCAACAAATACCGTTCATCCGCTTTGAAAGAGTTGATTTGAAGCGGCCAATATTTCGGTTGCCTAAAATACAAGAAAGAAAAACACACATACACTCGTTCACGTGCACCAAAAAGACTAAATGTACAGACATATTAAAACTCTCATTCTTACTTTTTTGGTGAGGATGAGACATCCAGCCTCTCCGCACTACTATTGTTGAATAGCATCGAATCGAATTGTTTAATAAGCTCCATCATTTTTTGGCGCAGCTCCTGTAATAGTATTCGTCTAGTGCTGATACCAAGCAGTACACGAACGGCTTTCTCTAACATTGCCCGCTGGCTAGTATTTAGCTGTACCAACTCCTTGGTAGTTAATTTCTGGAAGGTGGGCTTAATATCGTACTCCAGCGTATCGAGTTTGAGCATAATATCATATGCCATATCGTACAAATAGTACACTTTGTAGCATACGGGTGCAATTTCTTTTACTTTAGTTGCTATACATAATCTTGAGACATAATCAAACGGTTCGTCCGATGCCGGGATTTCAAGCGGAAGTTCATCAGGTTGAAGGATAAATGTATCAAAGCACAAATACAGCTCGCAATACTTGACAAACTTAACGTTCGCATTCTTGGACATGCGAAATCGGTTTTCTAGTAAATGGAGCTCATGCATGAGCTTCTCTTCTGTTGAGCTCTCGTCACTCATTTCCTCCGGATTTGGAATTCTGTGCGTTCTACGCATTTTTACAACAGTTCTCTAAAAGTAGTAATGTACTAGCCGTACACAATTAGGTTGCTGCTGCCGGCAGATGCGCACCGATGGAACTGTGATTGAAACTTAACTGAGTAAAAAATCTCAAGTGGTTTACTGTGATGTTGAGACAGTTTTAGAGAAGAAACGTTCGATTGTAGTAGGCGCAGATTGAATTTATGCCGCGTCTACACGAGAGCGTAGCGTTGAGCTACTGCAGTTGAGCTTTTTTTGACGAAATTGCGGGTTGCCTGCCGTAGTGGTTGAAATGTCAAGGTGTATATATTTAGAAGGTGAAGTCGTCCAAGGCTATGGCTGCAGCCAAGAGAATACCAAGAGACCAAGAGAATACTGTTTGGAAGTGTTTGATGTGATTTTAAATAAAGTGTTAAATAGGAATCAAATTGTGTGGTGTTTTATTTTTAAATAATAAGTGCATGCCTTAGGCGCGGGTCTATGAAAATGTTGCGGCAACATTTGTTAGTGGAACACGCAGAGATATTTTTCTTTTTAACTCAAGAAATATCGTACTTTTAAATAAAAAAAATTCAGATAACTATTATGTTTCGATAGTTTGGCAACATTTTCTGCATGAAAGTAATTTGAAAATGTTTCCGCAACAAATAAACATGAAACAAATCAATTTGTTTCTCATGCAACAAAAAATGTACTGTCAACAAAAAGTGACAGTTCGTCCATACAATTTGGCAACAAATGTTGCCGCAACATTTTCATAGACCCGCGCCTTATACCCCTATTAGATTGGGTGATTTCTGATGGATATTTTGTGTCATTATTTCATTTTGACATAAAATAACCATATTCAAATGTAATAGAGAAGTTGTGTTTTTTTACCTGCTGCTCGTACATTGACACCTTAATTCCTATGGTTGGCAGATTTCACATTGAACCATACCAATTCTTTTTTTTTACCGAGGTAAAATCTGTCAAAGGCGATTTGACATAAAAAGTCCAGCCAAAACCACCCAATCTAATCGCGCGGCCACACCAAGGTCCATTAAAGATACAAGGTCGAGTAATAAGGACTTGACAACGATCTTATTCTTCTTGCGCTTCGTGTGAGTTTACGTTTATACTGTACTGTTTGAAGTGTATGTACATATACCATTTCTTAGACAAAATTTTAAAATAATTACAAATTTTTTACCCTCGATTTCCTTATTTGTGGGTCAAAACGTTTCTTGGAACTATTGCTCTGTTTACAGGTAAATTTTATTTTGTTGTTTTCCGCTTTTTTAAACTGCTAGTTGATGTTTTTTGTTCTATCCCTGTGAATTTATTATCTTGTGCTGGAAGAATGCTGGGAAAAGTATTCATTAGAAAAGGGTGGTGAACTGCTGCCGCGAACCAAGGATAAGAATTTATCAACGATTCTCATCTGAGTCAATTTACTCGTGAATAAATTCAGTTTTACTTCGAGCATAACAAATGCATTAACACATTTGAAGTGAATGCACTGGGGCGCTTAGTGAAATAATCTTATTTGAACTATATCGAAAAAGATCAACTTATTACTTGCCCCAAATTTGCACCTTGGTTTTTCAAAATGAAAGTAAAACTCGTTATTAAATTGAAATAGAAAAGAACCGTTATCAATTCAAACGGTACGTATACCATTGCCGGGGTGCTTCGGTCGCCCCCTCTTAGTGTCAAACGCCCCCTCTGCTTCTATTTCTTCTTGAATGTCAAATCGCTCTACATTACTCGACCTTCTTCTTTAATGGACCTTGGGCCACACGCTGAAATCGGGAGCGAAACGAAATTTTTGACAGGTGATTTTTTTTGGCAGAAAACGCTTCGTAAACGCTTGAGCATAATGGCGGGGTGTTTATTGTTTACAATGTGAGAGGCTGTGTTCAAGGCAGGTTTAGTTCGATGTGTAACCTATTCCGAACAAATAAGGGTTATTTATAAATTTGAGAGCATAATGGAGCATTTTAAGCAACCAGGGTACTATTTTATTTGTTCACCAGTTGTCAAATACCTTAAAATCATGAGTAGCTTTTGTCGTAGGGTCATACGCACTCTCAAATATAAAGTTCGACGCATAATTTTTGGAGTGACTTTGAAAATAACATATTTTAAATACTCCTCGGTCACGTAGAAGCCAATTGCCAGCCAGCTTGCCAATTACACAGGATACCATGGTTCCAACATAAACGTTTAACATGATTTATCCGTTTTTCTCAAGCTAATAATTTGTTAAAAAGGTGTAATGCAACAACAATTTGTTCAAACTCTTCTTGCAGGTCCATTTTTCAATCTCAAAGGAACTCAGCAGAATATAAGAAGCACGATAGGTTTATTTACATTTGCTCATTTTCTGTAAACATTCTACCAATCAGCTGATTTTGGCATCACGTGAAGCGTTGAATTTCGCTTGTCAAAAATTTCGTTTCGCTGCAAATTTCAGCGTGTGGCCGCACGGTGAGAGATTTTGTATGAAATCCTCTCTCAAATTGCCGACCGGGATGCCTATGAATTCGAGCAGTGTTGTAATCTGCTCGAGCTGCTCGAATCAGCACTGTCGGACAGCTGTCAACTGTGTTTGACGCACCGCGCGCACCGCAGCGGGGTTGATGTTTTTTTTGTCGTACGGAACTCTCGTGTATTTTTGATTGTTGTTGCCCGTAAAAAAAACACTCGCACCACATCGTTATCCTTTCTCTGGTGGAGGAGGGAGAAGCGTACACGGCAACATCGGGCTGAACGATTTTCGAAGATTTAGAAAGTAGTGTGTATTGTTTTGCTATCATTTTATTCAATGTATTTTAATGTAACCCATTGCCCAGTACCAGTTCGTTCCGTTGCGTTGTGCGTAGCAAGTGTGAGTGTGTGTTCAGAGTAGGGAAGGTGGGCTTTTTCGAGACAGGGCACGAAAGAAAAACCAGTAACCGTCCACAATCAACCCGTGTACACTTCAAACCCCGTTGCGCACTGTTGCTTCTGCTGCTGCTGCTGCTGCGTGGTCCTGTTGCTTTTCCTCGCCGCCTAATCAAAACCTGCCAGTAGCCTACCAGGTCATCTTCGGTGTGTGGGGTAAGTTTTACGTAATGAATGCTCCTCCACACCATCGTCAACATCCCCCTGGTTGTACCAAGGACAGTGAAGGAACGAAGGTCGAAACTGTACTCTCCATTTTCCAGCAAATTTAAACCCCACAATCCCTCCCGCTCCCTCCTTTCACGTTCCTATACAATCGAAGAGCACGGTAAATTTAAACTATATTTACTTTATTTCCGTTTTAGTTCATCACTACGGTATGTCTTTCTTATGCTGACAAATAATGTTCCTTATCATATCTGACTAGCGGCGCTGCTGCTTTGCTTACAAAACTCGTGCCACTCGCGTCAAAATGCTGCCCCTATCAATGTTTCTTCTCCAGGCCCGTTCTGGCGTTCCCGTCTGCCGGCAAAAGCGCTCTAGCTTTGCCAAATGTAGCATCCTTTTTGTTTTGTTTAAGGAAGCCTCTGTTGCTCATGCAAACAGAAGAAGAAGAACGAAAAACAATTCGGGGGAATATAACGCTATATACATTCACCCACGCACACACACACACAACAAACAATGTGATGGTTTCATACACACACAAACGCACACGTGAAACCAATCAACCCTCCCCCCTCCCCCCGTCCGCTTGCGCGCTCTCTAGCATGGAAGTTTATCCTTCTTCTCCTTGGCGGTGCGCTTCTTCTTGTGCTTTTTGCCCGTAATCACTTTAACGTTGCGTTCCGATTCCGTCTCGGAGCAGAGGGTGGTCAGCTGGATGTCGATGCTGGTCGTCGGCAGCTTTATCGGCGAAGCCATACTTTTGCCCCGCGAGCCGGCATACGATTTACGCATCTTGGGCAAGGGCTGGGCGGCGGTCACGACGATGCCGCCGGTACGGAACTTGCTGCCAGGTTTGGCTCCGGGCGATGGTACACCGGCGGGCCGTTCCCCGTTCGTGGCCTGGCCGTTCGCTGCCCCGGTCGACAGCGGTCCGGTTGTGGAGGGTACGCTGAGCAGTGCCTTGCGGGGCGAACCTGCCGTCGAGAGGGAGCTGCTGGTGGTGAGCAGACGGCGCGACTGGCCGACCCGTGCCGACCGCGACAGGTGCGTGATGATTTCAGCCTTCTCCACGATCTTGCTCAGCGTCGAGCTGAAAGCGGGCGGCCACGGGTGGGTGTCCGGAGATGGGCGTGCAAAAGAGAAGGACAAACACGGGATGGTAAAGAAACGGGTATGTGCTAGCAAGGAAAGTAAACCAGAGTAAGCGTACCGCGTTTTTCGCTTGACGCGCGAAATGCTGCTGCCACCCACGCCACCCACGGGCACCACCGTACCGTCCGGGCCGGGTGTTTGGTCGGGAGGTTTCCTCTCGCCGGTTAGCTTGTGCTTGGTGGCGGCGGCCGCTACTGCCGCCGCCGCGAACTGCTCCGAGCCGACCGTGATCTTCACCCGCACGCTGCGGTTCTCCTTATCCTTGTGCGTGCCGAGCGCGTGCGAGTGATGCTTCAGCAGGCTCTTGTGGTGCTTCTCCTTCATGCTGCGCTTTTCGTCCTTCCAGGCGGCCAGCTTCTGCGAACAGGCGCTGAACGGGGAGACATTGGATTCGCATTACAACGCATCCTGGTGGTTGTGCAGTGGTTTTTATTTTATGCGGCTTAGCTTACGTGAGAAGCGCCTCGTTATCGTAGTGGGATGACTTGACGAGTGTGGGTGGTGCGCCCCAGGAGATCGGACGTGGGTTGTAGCAGTCGTTGACGTAGCCGTCCGAGTGCGTACCGGTCCAGATGGAGCGCTTGAGCGAGAACCGCACCTGACAGTGATCCGGGCTGGCCGATTTCATCACCTCCACCGTTCTGAAACAGATAGGTTCAGAATGATAGGTTCAATTGGGTTGTGGGAAGAAACGAAATGCTCTGCATGAGCTTTGAGTCAACCGCAAAAAACAAGTGACCGTATATTTACGGTACGCGCTGTATAGTAATTTTCGAGGGCAAAACATATGTAACCCAAAAATATATAGCTCTGCAAGACAAATACCGATTTGTGCATGACCGAACCCAGTTAAGCCGAGAACCATTTCTTCAGTAATGAATTCTTCATTCAAATGTTTGTCGTTTGGTAATAAACGGATGGCTTAGAGGACTTTACGGGCTGGGAGAACTGCAAACGAACCTATTTATTTACAATAAAATGCATTCCGCAAGGTGTCGTAATAGGATCAATTTTACTTATTGCTCAAAGTTTTTATCCCGGAAACCCTCTCCCAGAATCAACTTTGAGACGACATTATGTGTACAACATTATCAATTTATTTATGTTCCAAGAGCTTATGGGTTATGGGCTCTGAGGGATGGTGTACAAAAATGTTTCTAAAAGAGCAGCAAATATTCTTAAGGCGTTACACATTCTCTTCCACCAACAGAGAGGTGCCTATGCACGGAACGTTGAGGTAGCCACTGGCAGTAGGTTAGAGAGGCCTACCCTTTCAGTTGTACCACTTTATTTTCGAAATAATATTAAATCGCTCATCAAGCCATATCTTTTGTCTGAAAGGCACAGGTTTGATGACAATGGCTTCTATTTGTTATTCAACTATTTCACATGTCTATCAAAGAATATTATGACTTGACATTCTTTTTTGTTGAACTTGTTCCTTTATGTTCTCGTTCAATGAATTTAAAAAATTGTCGGTTTGATGGTAGTAGGCTTTTTCGTCAAATTTCTTCAGGGTCTAGATTTTAGATTGATTCCCATCTTTGGACCGTTCATCATCATGACTAACCTGATGTAGTAAGTACTCAAAGTCACAGAAATTCCCATCTCCTTATTCTACAATAAGGCTCGGGCAGCTCTTGACCGAACTCCTAAACACCAAAGGTTGCTGGTGAAAAACGTACCTCACCAAAATTGCCGTAATTTTGTATGTAGAAATACAACGACTTACGGTGCAATGGTAAAAGATGTCGATACCAAAACGGTCAGTGTACTGACCGGAAAACTGAACGGAACCACCTAATTCTTTACGATGCAACCTACCTCGCCTTTTATTCATCACCATCACTGTTACTGTTTTAGATCGCTTACCGTTCGCTGCCGCTCGAGCGCTGCCAGACCCGTTCCTTCCCGATCACCGGCGGAAACTCCTTGATGATGCTCATCACCATCTTGCTCTGCTCGTCCTCGTCCTCCGACTGGTACCGGTTTGCCGCTGACCGCACGATCAGCTCCGGCGGCATGAGGTATTGCGTTTCGCAGCCGAGCAGCGTCAGCTTGCGTATGTTGTCGGTCCGGCGGGGCCGGTTGCGCCGGCGGAACGTGCGCTTGACCGTGTTCTCCGTGTCGGAGGCGGCCGCCGGCGGCAGCAGCAGCTCGTCCTCGGACGTGTACTCGAAGAAGTCGCTCGCCGGCTCGGTGGTCGGTATGTCCAGCACGATCCGCTGCACGCTGTGCGATTTGCGCCGGAAGGCCGGCGGTCGGGCCGGCAGGACCGACTGCTTCTTGCTCTGGAATTGCGGAACACGAGAGAATCGGTGGGTACACGGTAGGATGGCAAGGACAACAGAAGGCATGGAAAGGGAACACAGAAGGCATCTGCTTCACTGTACAAATGTGTCGCACATTTACAGCATGAGCACTTCTTTACAAATATGTACAATTCACCAAGGAGATAGTCCAATCAGCTAGTTTACTGCGATTGTCTAGATAGTTTCGATAGGTACTGGGATGCTATCCAAAACGCGCACGTCCCCGCGTCAGCAGCGAACGGGTGATCGTCCATTACCTTCTTGTTGCCCTTGAGCTTCTGTGGCAGCACGGGCGATGACGGTGGCACCTTCAGCGTCGAACAGCACGGACCCTCCAGCTCGGCCATACTGTCCTTCCCTTCGTCCTCCGAGCTGCTGCTGCTCGTGTCGCCCTCGTCGCTCGAATAGTCCGACAGCGGTATGTTGAGCGGTTCCTCCGCGCTCGAACCCTCCTTCGACAGGCGCGTCAGTATTTTCATGCGCAGCTTTTCCTGTGTGGGTGTTTGGGTGTTTTTTTTTTTGGGAGGATTGTTCAAATTGTCATTCAGAGTTTTTAATGGGTTTCAATATTGTCTATTGAAAATATTTTGCAATACAAACTTTGTGCACCAATTTCTATTGCGTGCAGGGAAGCAGAACGAACCTTAGCGAACTGTTGGGTGCAGCATAGCAACGAATATTTTCTACAATGAACCTAAACAGCATTCGAACGTCGGTATTGAGGAATAATACATACAAACTAATGTTAAGGTTTGATAACGGGACAATCCTTCAACAATTTCTAACAATTGTTCTCAGTTGTTACGCAATGTTTGATCGATTAATGACGATAAATTGTGTAAATTAAGATTTTGTAGGGTCACGCCAGTTTTTAAGTTTTGTGCCATTGAATTGTTCAGAGTTCAGACACTGGCCAGTAAATTGTTTTTAAGAACGATAGTAACGTCTGCAGGCCTCGTACTTCCTTAAACAAACCATGACGAAATCTTCGCCATGTTTCACAGCAAAAATCAAATGTTTGGTATGCTTGGCCAATTTGTAAACAGTCAAAAATGAACAGACATTACCCGAAATTTCGTATGCGTTCCTATTCTTGTTTAATGGACTTCGCGTCTTGTTTTTGCAAACCTTCGTCGCTCAACTGACACTTTCAAACAAAATTTCTTGGACATCCGATTTCAGATTTCTGTTTGTAAGCATTGCAGATATTATATGATATTATTACTATGTGGATTGGAGGGGGTGGCGAGGGGGGTAGTTTACCTACAAGTCCGACTATTTCGTACGTTCAGTTTTTACTATGCTTGTATCTGTATCCTTTCGATTTATGGCGCACGATGTTACAAAAATATGTGGTGAATTCTGGTCACAGCATACTACATGCAAGGAACATTAAAGGAGCTCGTTTTTGGCAAGTCAAAGTACCATTTATGAACTGAGAACTGCAGATAGTCAAATACCTTATGTCAAATGTCAAATACTTCTACCATGGAATCGTTGTTATCATTGTTTTCAAATTGTTTTGCTGCTTATTGTTGTAAAAAAAAGTTAAACGATTGTCTTGTTATCAAACTTCTTCATTATTTTTGCTGTACTGCACCTGAAGCGTCCCCAATTGGTCTCGGGTGGAAGAACATTTTTCGGAGTCACTGTAAGAGCTTGCTAGAAATTACCGTTGCTGCAAACCAAACGCTACTAGTTATACCTACGCAAAGCTACAGCAAAACTAGTGCCCAGCTACAAGAACGAACACCAACACAGGACATTGAAAACAAAATCAAAAACGCATCAACACAAACCGCTTTCTCTACCGAGCGTCTTGCACCTCGGGAGAACGTTATTATTAGGGGATGCTTTGCATTTTGCTAACTGTACACTCGAACCGGGCCGCAAAAGTGAAATGGCTGGAAAAGGGATCGCTACCAGAAGTACCGCACTCAGATCGTTCGTTCCGGGTCCTTGGTGGCCGGCGAGGCTGGGAGCTGAACGCTGGAGCGTCGCCGCTTTACGATCACTACCACCTTCCGCTTGGCGGTGGTCTTCGGTTTGGTCGCCGTCGCCGCCGCCGCCGCCGCCCGTTCCTCGTTCCTGCGTGCTTCCAGCTCTTCGGGCGTGCGGGGCACCGGTATGGCGCGAAAGTGCTGAAACCGGCGCTCGATCGCCTCATCGCAGGGCGGTGGCCCGTTCGGGTGGTAAAGGTTCAGCACGAACCAGAGACACTGGCGCACCTTACGCCGGTAGGCACGCTGCGGGTTGAGAATCGGTTTGTGGGGTATCCGGTGCGGTGTGTGTGTGTGTGTGTATTTTATATGTTGAACACAACATTAAGCAGAAGCATCGTTAGTATCACGCACCATAGACGATGGGGGAGGGTTCGGAGAGGCAGAGAATGTGCGGGAAACCCGTTCGCGAAGATGGAAGTTTTGGTGTGGAATGGCCGGCAGGGTGCGTGTTGCAGTATGTTGTATTTTTTGTTTGTTTCCTGATCCAGAAACAGGTACTGTTCCCCCCGGTTGGTGACACTCGCGGCCTTAGAGGCACCGTAACTATTGCAAACGTTCATGTCTATATCTGTCCTACCCCTTAACTTAGTGCTAACCACCAAGGTGCAACATGTCACGACTCTCACGCTCATAAAGCCATAAAGGCCTATAAAGGATAACAGGTCGATGTATATAGAACCAAAAGACAGAATGGAAAGTACATTAACTGTGAAATTCCATACGTGATTTGAGACGTTTAACGCCGTGACCAAAAGTCGCTAGGGTTACCGCCATGCCCGCCATTGACATGAGGCGCTGTCCATCAATTACGTAACGCCTCATAGGGAAAGGAGAGGTTACTAGTGTTACTCAAACGATGCAATTTGTTAACATAAGGATGGGGACGGGGTAAGCAACCCAAATCTAAATTTTAGCATTACGTAATTTTAGGAAGGCCCCTAAGGCGATTTAAAGGTTCTATCAGCCGAATACAGGTAATAGTGGCCAGACATCAAAGCTAGGCCTCACCTGAATTCGAATCATGTGACACCGAACTCTATCAAATATACAGTAAAGTCGTAAACGCTGGCTCCGGGTGATGCTCCTTGGTTTGTAAAATGTGAATATGGTTTGCTACATTTAAGCTAATGCCTGCTCTCCTTTATAGACCTTCCTCACGGCCAGAACCAATTGCGCCAGTTGAAGAGGAAGGGCTGTTCCGGCTTCTTGCGCAGCGGGTAGTAGGTGTAGGGACGGGCAACGCTCAGCTTCCGTCGCTTCTCCAACCGGTCCAGCTCCTCCTGCCGGCGCTCCTCCCGCTGGGCTTCCATCTCGTCGGCGGTGCGCGGTACGGGGATGCGCGTGAACTGCCTCAGCTTCATTGTGATCGCACCCTCGGACGGTGGCATACCGTCCGGATTGTGGAGGTTCAGTATGTACCAGAGGTACTTGCGGACGAGCTGGCGATAGCCGCGCTGCAAAGTACCAATGTTTGTCGTTGTTGTTGTGGACGTCGCGGTGGAAGACAGTCGGTGTGGGTGTGTTGTTGTGTGCAGTGGTTGACAGCCGGTCCAGACGTTCGTTTTTTGACATTTGATAGCGGAGTAGAGAGGGTTTCGAGGTTTATAAGAGATCGTGTACTTTGGGGTGGGTTGACATTGTTGAGTGTGATCGACATACAGTGTATGGGACAGCGAAACATACTCCACAGACAGCTTCGTTACACAACACAAAAAGGACCAGGGGATGAGGCGACGAAAGAAAATGGAAATCTTGCACTGAAAAACATAGATCTCCAATCGAGTCGAGATCGAGAGCTCAACTGTTATCATATGTTTTATGAAGTTGAGTAGATTCTCGCGACATAATGCAAACCAGGCACTACCTGGATGCTATCCGACTCCATTTGTTAGAACCTCCAGAATATGTTCCAAAAATGTCTTCAAGGATAATAATATCATCAAAAGTTTGGGATATCCCCTCAAAGACATTCCTTGAAGAAGTGAAAACTAATTAATTGCCCATAAAGTTCTTCTTTGGTGTGACGTTCTCGCGTAGGTCATGCTGGTCATTTCGAGTTTTGAGTTTGCTTATAAAACTTCTTGATTTTACCTGGCTCTTTGGACCTGAAGATCTGCGCTTGCAACATTTACATTGTGTTTAACATTATATAAAACTGTAGTTCCATCTTTGAAAACCTGTATATTCAGTAGGCTTCTCATCATTCGTCATCTTGGACATCTGGACAAAATTGGACATATTGATATTGCAACCTGTAGCTTGTTGTACTACAAGAGAACTTTTTCCATACCATGATGTTAACACTCCCATCGTTTTAATGGTATACCATGTCTTTACAGGATTGCAAGTCAAAGAATTGAATAGTGTCCTGCAGGATTCTCTCTCGATGTTATAATCTTACTAGTTTCTGAGTTAAGCCTCTGAAAAACTAGAAAACATCATAAAATATTCGGCCTTTAGACAAGCTCGATTGCGTTGGGAATTCTTATATAACGGTCGCTTTCTCGATCTAGATCTCGACTCGACTCTATGTCAATCTAGCGTTCAGATTACCTACCGATGCGATAAGAAACGAGAGATAGGGAGAGAGAGATGCACTGGAATGTAATGTGGCAACGTTTTGCAACAACAAAAAAGCACTGTCCCACCCACTGCTAAATATTTACCATACGTGTACTGGATGCGTGTGCTTTGTTGTTGTTGTGCGGTGCCGCTGTTTGTTGCTGACAAACACTTAACACGGTAACAAATGGTGAACAACGAAAGACATCTTCAAACTACTGGTGATTGTATTTTTTGCTTTTTTTTTCTTGCTTCTGCTTCTTAATATTTTTCTTCCTTTCGAAGGTGCGCTTTGCGTGGCCTGCCACGCTCACTCACACACCGACAGCCAGCAGGCAAACACACTCTCTCACACACACATATAAAAGCCTAACTACGAGTACGAGTAATGCACCGTTGGTAAGATGGTTGGTGGGGAGTGAGATGAAGCTTACAAGTATAGTGGCAAAGAGGTGATAACAAAGATACTAAAAATAAAAACACTGTACTAATTGCTCTGGTGTGTACATTGTTTGTATGTGTTCGTTAGTGTTTGTATATGCGCACGGGCGCGATGAGCTTAACAAGTGGTGGAGGGTTTCTTGAGGATTATCTTACTACTTTCTGTCACTGTGCCATTCCAGGTGAATGTGACGTTTGTTTTTTGACGTTCGGTTACTACTAAGACTATTACACTACCAGCTATACTAAGGGGTGGAGAGATTACACAGTGCGCTCGGTGTTTGATTTTGTGGGTGAGTAGGAACAAAAGTGAGAGCGAGAGAGGGGAAGAGATAGAGAGAGAGAGCGAGAGCGGAGAGAAAGCTTGGGAAAGGCGCGCACGCGTCCAGCGTTGGCAACTGTGGACAACAACACCCATCTTTGACGCAGCATGATTAGGGAACGATTGGGCGGGAGATGACTGTGTGAGATGATTGTGTTCAGCTTTCATTGAGCCACCAGAAGCTTTCCTGCTGCTGGGCGCGCTGCGCTTTCCGCTGCCTTTTCTCCCTCTTGCGTATTTTCTTAATGCGTCTAAGGTAATAATTTACTTTGATTGGATTATCGTCGTAATAGTCCATCAGCGTTTCGCAGTACGCTCGCCCAATGTGCTCGTAATCCTGCAGAAATTGGGAGTTAGAAGAACAACAGGTAGTTAGGGGAAAAGGGGCTTTCCGTTGTCCGTGTCGAGTGCTTACCGCGGTGGAAAAGTGTGTTCCAGCCCGACCGCCCATCGTGCTGCCGCCGAACGATGCCTCCAGCGTGTAGCTGTTGGTGACGCCCAGCACCCACACCACGATCCGGCCGGTGCCCTCCTTGTTCTTCTGCACCTTAAACTTGCAGTTCTCGAAGGAAAACTGGAACGAGACAGGATAAAAGCAAACGGTACAGTGAGCGCTGACGTGCCGTGCGAGCTGCGGTGCTCTGCCTTACCTTGTCGGCGACATTCTTGTGCAGCATTAGTGGGAAGACTTGCTCCAGCAGGCGTCGGTCCGGGTGCCGTTTGAGGTTCTCGCACCCATAAATGAACACGTTGTGTTTGCGCGAGTGCGCATGCATATCGCAGTACATCGCCACTCCGCAATCCTCCATCAGTCTGTGAGGGGGACGAAAAAGGAGACATTTATTAGGAGGGAGAGATGTTTTGATCATCGGCTTTCTATGGTTTATGGATCAGAGAGGCTCAATTAAATGACCCACTTCTTCTTCTTCTTAGCTGGCACAACAACCCCTGTGGGGTCAAAGCCTAACCAGAACACCATTGTACTTTGGCTCTTTCTATGACTGAGTGTACCCCATCCATATCAAGATTGTTACTTCTGCGTATGGGGTGTTGTGATTTAGTCTACGCATAGCAGGATAGTCAATCCTGTGTATGGGGGGCGGCAGTGGTCCGAATGAGATTCGAACCGGCGACGGGCCTTTTGACAGCCCTACGCCGTTACCACTGGACCACCGAGCCGGCTCAAGGCGTTACAATCAATGACTGAACAAAGTTTGCCAGCCACTGGGCTATACCCACGTGAACAAAACAAATACATTCTGGAGATTCTAAGTAGGATCTCTAGCAAGTGCAATAAGGCCCTTGTCTTATTTAGGAAAATATTTGTGCGCTTTTGGGTGGAAAGCTCGTCATCCTAAAAAGCTCCTAGAATCTTAATGCTAGTAGTAGTAGAAGTTAGTTTGTTAAATGGACGTACAAACGACACTTTGATGACCGAGCACACCACAGGGGCGTTATGCGTTGATGATGATTGAGATTACTCAGAATCAGCTAGAGCTAGCAGATAGATCCTCAAGTTTACAATGTACGTCAATTGAAGTACCTTGAAGTTGTTTTACATAGTCTTAAAGCTTAACTATAAAACTATTTCAAAATCTTCTGTAGACTGGTTACGCTTAGTCTTTACAGAGCTGTATTGTAGTTTTATCATAACATTCAAGAGCGACGTTTTTCGCTAGAAAATTTTAAAGTCTAGATATGGTTTTTAGAAACAGTCTCAACATCGTTCTGTAGAATAGGCCCTATTCAGTCTTTGCAGACCTGTAAGATGGTTCTCAAGCCCAAGCAATATTAAAGTTATTCGTAATGAAATGAAAGTAACAGTATTGCTACAATCATGATCGAACTAAAAATGTTTCTTGATATTTTAGTGTGACAATTGCGAAATACTCACAAGGAACCGACAGAACACGGCAAATAGACGTGACTTGTCGTTCTTTATCAAATTAATAAAATTTTACAGTTTATATCCACTACTAAGAGCTTCAACTCACCTTGGATGAGAAGAGTGTTACAGGGAATTATGTTTCTTGATTTACAGGAGAAACCTTCTGACAAAGATACTGGATTGGATATATCTATTCACGTTTCATGAAACACCCAAGGAAATTGAAAATGGGATGTCTTTGGACTGGCATATAACAATCATTCTAACGCTAGATTGTAGCAAATAATGTTAAAGACAGGGCTTCATCCATCCACCTACCTTCTTATCATTGCCTTCGTGTTCCAGATCGAGGGATAAGTTTCGCGTATCACCGTGCGATACTGGCGATTGAGATCACGCCCCGTCAGTGAGCTGCGGGTGTTGCCCACGATGACACCGTCCGGGTTGAGCATGGGCACCAGCTTGAAGATGAACTTGTGTCGTAGCTTCTTCGCCTGCACGATCCGGACAGTAGAGATGGTGAGAGATGGTGAGAGATGGTTGCGAGGGCCGAGAGATTGCCTGTGCATTACTTACCACGTACGAATCACCGGTAATGAAGTCCATCAGACCCTTCATCATCCAAGAGGACGGACTCTCGCCCGGATGAACACGTGCGGTGATAATGACTGCTTTCTTTTTCTGCGCAGAAAGAAAGCGTGGTTAGTGAAGCGTCCACTGTGTCCATCATACCAGCCGTCCGGCGGCCCCACTACCTTTTGATTGTCGTCTTCGTGCGTGGTCGGCGCGGTGACGGTGAGATAGTAGACGTTGTTACCAGCCAGCGAGCGGCAGAGCAGCCGCAGCTTGCAGAACTTCGACTTGACCGGGTTGCGCTGGATGCACATCAGATAGTCCTGCAGGTCGGAGTAGGTGTACGGGTAGCTGTGGGCAAAGTAGACCGTGTCGCCATCGTACTTGAACTCGATGTTGAACGACAGCGTGAACGAGCTGGTGCCAATGTACTCGTCCTCGTCGTCATCGACCGGCCGGTGATGGTAGTGGCTGTAATTGTATCCATTGCTATCGGGTACGGGGCAGACAGAGCGGTGGAAAGGCATGGTGCACCAACCCCCATAGACGCCACCAAAAAAAAAAAGGGAGGGAAAAGCGTGACATGAGATAGGACGAACTCTTCGCTACCGTGTTTTTGGGAGTGTTTGCGGGTGCGGTATGGTGAGGGGTAAGGGAAGTGTGATGACAGTTGACAATACCTGTTGTCCTCGTTTCGGAAGTAGGCAATGTTGTCGCCGCACCGTCTCCAGCCGACCTGATTGCATTCCGCGTCCATCGTCGAGTACATTAGCGGCCGCATGCCCTCCTTGTAGAGGCTGTCCGGTTTCGTTAGATTGATGATGGAGAATCTGCCGGTAATTGTGAGTGATGGAATGAGTTGTGAACACTTGACTTCAATACTACAAACATATCAATTTAATGAAGTAAGACCAAACTGATGGTGGTTCCACCAGCAGCTCTACTGTTCGTTCTAAGAACAAATAGGTTAAGGTTCCTTTGAATTTGTCCATAGCTTCTCGTTGGTAAATCTGTACTTCCTATTGACACATGCAGGTACAGAGTATGCACACGCTCAACCAAAAGTCAGCATGAAAGTATTTTTTGAGTTTTTGTTCACTTTTCACTGTAGAATCTACTTGAATAAAAGCCAAAAGGTTGAGATCACAGAATAAAAAGAATAGCTAATCCAACTAGCAAGTTACAAGTAAGGAATAAGCGGGATTACTCTTACAGATGTTGAAGGTTTTCAACTGAAGCAACTGATTTCAAATAAAATAATTCTTACTTTTATATCTATAAATGTAATCTCATTGACAACCTTGCTGTCATTAGCTTCAGCTTCCACGTTGAGGACATCTTACTTACTTACTTATCGAGCGCTACAACCGCTTCGCGGTCTTGGCCTGCTGCAACAAACTCCGAAACCACTCACGGTCTCGCGCCGTCGTCTGCCAGTCCGTTATTCCGGCCTTAATGGCGGACTCCTCAACTACATCTTCCCACCTCAGCTTGGGCCTACCACGCCTCCTCAGTCCATGTGGACGGCCTAAGAGGACTTTATGGGCTGGGTCGTCCGGGTCCATGCGTATACCATGGCTAGCCCACCTGAGCCGAGCGAGCTTAATCCGCTGCACAACGGAGAGATCGTTGTACAGCTCGTACAGCTCGTCGTTGTATCGGCTCCTATATTGTCCCTCCTCACGTATGGGGCCGACAATCCTCCTGAGCATCTTCTTCTCGAACGCGGCTAAGAGGGTTTCGTCAGTTTTGGACAAAGTCCATGTCTCAGAGGCATACGTGAGTACTGGAACTATATAGGTATGATAAACAATTTCGTCCGATGTTCTGACATAGCTCGTATTGTACCCAATAACAAATAAGTAAAGTCGATAGACAGACCTTTCTCAAACAAGACTAAACAACGCCTCGGTGAGCGGTTCGTTGGTCGCATGGGTAGTGGCGTAGGCCAATGTCATACGATCAGGCCAGACGTTGCATCGAATCCCATTCCAATTGCTGAACCCCCCGCCCTAAGGATTAACAATCTTGCTAAGGAGATGGGTACTAAGTCACAGAAAGAGTCAAAGCACATTAGTGTTCTGGTTATGCCTTCACCCTACAGAGGTTGTTTTACCATTCAAGGTAAAGAAGAAGATAATAACTACCAAAAAGCATTTTTAAAGAGAATGTATGCTCGAATACTTCAATATCTAGATGAAAGTGTTCTTATAACTTTGAAAATCCTGGAGCGGAACGACACATTCTTTTGGAAGTAGAGATGGGAATAACAACTCATTAGCGTGAATTGAAACAGAGTGAGCGAGTAAGAAAAGTGAGTTAAATCTTTAAATCACTCTTAAGTTATAAATATTATAAAACAATTTAACTCACTCACAAGTGCATTGTGCCGACTAGCAACTCACTCATCGTGAATTAACTCAGTCGCGAGTTTAACTCTCGGAGAGTTATTTAACTCGCGAGTGAATTAACTCCTCGTGCTGACTAGCAACTCACTCATCGTGAATCAACTTTCTGATTTTCTGAGTAATCCAATAAGAAAATCCTCTGGGTACGGTTGGAACCAATATAACGAGCTGTTATTGGAAGAAATTTGACAGCTGTGTGACAGACGACTCAGAAATTACAGCAGCGTGGATTTTGTTGCAGTTTTTTTTTTCATTACCCCCCTACTTCACAAAGGATTACCCGTGAGCAATTTTGACTACACGGTTTTGACCGGTTAAGCCCCAACATGTTTCCTACAACATCACGGAGTGCGGAAAGACACACTTCTAGCTTGGACGAACGTTGCAACACACTGCACGCAGCAAAAATCGTCCCCGCTTCCGCCTGGCTCGGAAGATTATTTTTGTATCGCCGGATTGTTTTCGGGAAGGGATTGGAACCGAGCAGAGTACTCAACACCAAACAGCTGTGCCGTCTTAATTGGCCAATGTGGTGTGCCTGTATTTCATCTTTCATATTTGCCCGGCGTCCGAGCGAGTGTCTCAGTGGTAGACCACACCGAAGCAGCGCGGCCGGGGACCACCGTTTGCTGCATTGCACGCGCCTGGCGTTGGAAATAGTTTATCGCTCGGAAGCGAATCTCGGGGGCAAATGGAAAAGATGTGTCGGCTGGCGGTGACCCACCAGCTGGAAGCTGATCATGGTGGTGCACATCGCCGTGGAGGTGCTTGTTATTTGCGTGCCCTCCGGTTTAACTGGTTTAACATGGTTCTTTGTGTTTATGGGACGACATGGGGACGCTGTTATAAATAATGGCTCCCGCGACAGCATTTGCAGTTGTTAGCGATGATCTTAAGGTCGTGTGGCAATGTGCGAGCTATTTTTAAGATGTCGCAAAACGGTCGCCATTGTTGGAGGAGCACGTGGACCGTTCAATCGATCGCATGCTAGGAGCGCGCCGTTTGGAGCTTCTATCCTGAGGGTGTTTTGAATGGGAATCAAAGGGATCTATCCTGCCCCAGAAGATGTTTATCCAACCCCTCCCAAGATGCGCTACTCTATTTCTAGGTGCGATAGCGCCATCTTTAAACTCAAACACCGTCAATCCGTTGCCAATCTTGAATTTCCTCCGATCTGATGGAACTGTGTGGAACTATTCTTGGCACACTCCGCCTTGCAACCCAACGGCAACCGGGCATTAATTGCGATATCGGTGCAAAATCCCCGCACGAACGTTGGAATCAGCAGGGCGTCCTTCTTCTCCATCTACACAGCCACAGATTTCGTTCCGTGTTCCGTTGAATGTTGTGTTTATTGACCCGTTGTTTCCTTTCGCGCGTTGGGAAGAAGCCAGCAACGGTCCGAAATCCCGGAGCAGCTTCCCGAGGAGTGGAGAAACTGCCCGCAGGGCCGTTAAGCATAATAATCGGATCATTTCGTACGATCGTCACACCCCTCCCCCCCTCACCCCCTCCGACGGTTGGGAAACGAAACGGTTTGATCATCTTACTGTGGCGACGCTCGGGCAAATGGGTCCCGGAGTTAAATGCGCGTGTTGGAAAATTCGTGTATATTTATACACGCCACAAGCAACAACAGAAAAAACGCACCTCCCCGTTCGTACCTTCCCTTTCGCCCAAGAAAACCACAGGTCAGTAATTAATGGTGGCCGTGCACAGTCTGGTGGGTGCGTAGCACGCTCTCCGGGGTGTGGTTCGGCGGGAAAAGAAAATATGGATATAGCAGCACGAAATCGAAATATCGTCCAAACGGGCTGGTCGTCGTGGGGTTTTTTTGGCGCTGCTGCTCTGCGCCCGTTTGCGGGGAAGGTGATGTATATTTTCGCGGGCGGTTCGCGTGGGACGTCGAAATAAAGCGCGTTTGCGGTCGTAAACCCGGGTGCCCGTTCGAACACGTACGTTCGTCGGTAGACGGTGCGCGGACCGTAAATAATCCGGTGACGATGTGTCGTGCCTACTGTTGCTGCACACGGTACGGAAGCCGCGTCCGGCTTGGTGCATCGGTTTTCGAACGGCGTCTGGTGGCGTAAGACCAGTCAATGGGCGCCCAGATCTCTTGCGACGATGGTCTAAAGTCATTCTTAACAGCTCTAAGGATCCTTACAGCGTTTTTTTTTCAGCTCCATTGTCACCTTTTGTGGACATGAAATTATTAAAATGTATTTTCCCATTGGCCCAGAAATTCTTGACCGAGCGATCTCTGGAGCACGCTTGGGATACGTTCGCTTCGAGCCAATACACCATGGTGCTCCGAACGTTGACTGGTTGGTTTGAACTGATGATACTAGCCATCCTGCCCTCTATGTTTCGTTAGTGTTTCTGTTGCATCGTCCAGTCACTTAGAACTGTCGAATTCTGTTCAACTTCCATATTAAGGGATCTTCCAGGCCAGCACGGAGTAACTCATCACCACCATTGTGGAGTCATAAACACCTTGAATTTTTATTAGGTCTGAATTAAGCCGGTTCCCCAAACATGTTGTGGAAACGATGTTCAGTAGTGCTATGTCTTGAAGTATTCATTCAAGAGTTGCAGTTTTGTCTGCCGTAATAAGACACACAGAACTGTTGCGGAAAATTACAACTATTTCTAAACTTCAATGCCGTATAGCATGACAACGTTGTTGAGTTTTGTGGTAGATGCAAGAGCTCAAAAGCAATAGCAATACAGAAAAATAAAAGAAACACAAACTGCCGTATTGGAGGGAGTCTTACAGACATCACAAACATGAACACCCTTGGTTAAATTGTAAAGCTACCTTAAATTAGCATCATACCAAGATTCATATAATTGATAGATCAATATCTGCTTAGCAATCATAACAAAATTTCGCCATTTTTCGTCCCTTTTAACAAGCTTCTTGTAAGCAAAGGGGCATACCAAGAAAATTTCGCTAGACAAAATATAATGAGATACCGGAACACAAAATACGGCTCATCAATTGTGAGTGCTGAGAACAAGATTCTTTCACTCAAATAAGATCGTCCAGTCGTCCAGTTCAAGTAAACCAAGTTGATTTATCTAGAGAGAAAAATTCTAACCAAAAAACCGTTTATGGTTCAAACTCTTTTAATACATAAAATAAATCATAAGAACAAGTAGTTTTATTGCACTCCACACGATATCACGCTAACGCTGTTCAACATTGAACAGCATTGGCTTAAGGAAAGGAGGATGTAGTCTCTCAAACGTATACGACTAACGTTTTTTTGTGTGTGGTCTGAACGAAGTGATTTTAGTCGGGCGGTAGTATACTACCTCATCCGTCAATTTGCTTGTATACACGCAAAAATACCCTGACAAAACCATGAGAACTGAAGTATATTATTTGTAGACATTCCTACCTGTTTCTAGAAGACGACCCCAAACATGTTGTCCTATTTTTTTCTTCTTCGTTTTGCCATGTGCACCAAGCAAAAAGCAATCAGGGTCGACTAACCTGACAACCAAAGAATGAGAAGTTGGTAGTTCGACTATGTCGTAAACGACATAACAATGACTCCAACTCGAGTCTGAAGAAGCGTACGCCACGCGAAAAATGAACAGTTCTGGTTTCTAACTGGAGTCAGAAGAGTCTTGTAGATTAGATTGAAGAACTAGATATTAAGATATTTACTACTAACATCAGTTTAGTTTACTCAGACTGCTTACGAAAATTGTGCAAACTATTGCAGAAAGCGTTGCATTCCTAAGCGCCGCTCCCTGTTGGGCGTTGACCATTACATGTGGCAATAAAAATGTGACGAGAAAATACATCTTGTAGCACGTCATAAATATACCGTCCCATCTGTGAGTCTTGAGCTCATGGACAGTACCACTAAAACCCTACATCATAAAAATAGTTCCTGTGTTTACCATATTGAAACAAGCTTAGGTTTAAAAGATTGGTAGAACACCCCAGACAAAGACGAGACCGATGCCACTCACCTGTAAACCACCTTCGCCTTGGTGTTCTTCACCTGAAAGTAGAACCACTGCGTGTGCCGGTTGGTGTACATGTCCGGCCGCAGGTAAAGCTCGTAGTAGGTCGGCGTGATCTTGATGGCGCGCCCGAGATTGCCGCTCTCGAACCGGGACTCGAACACCAGATCGTCCGGATCGAGCGGCGTCGGATGGGCGGCTGGTTGCGCCTTCGAGCCGCCCACCGTCGAGCGGCTAAACTGCGGACAGAGAGCGGGAGCACGATTAGTGGCGCTCGCTGCAGTGGTGGCGACCGGTTGGCTGCTCTGTTCGCCCTCGGACTCGTCCGACTCATCGTCACTGTTGTTGTTGTTGTTGTTGTTGTTGTTGATGGTGCTGCTGCTCGTACTACCCGTGTGTCTGAGTTCCCGGCCACCGTCAGGATCACTGTCGGGGCTGCTGCTCGCACCCTCCCGAAGATCGTCCTCGATCCCAGCCTCGGTAGGCGCTTCGACCCGCTCCACGGACGGTGCGGTAAGTTCATCCTCCACTGACCGAGTGCATCTGGGGGGTGCCTGCAGATGGAGGGTGGGCAGCTCCCGATCGGGCGTCGGGGACGACTCATCCGCCGTCGGGATGGTCCGGTTCGCCTCATCGTACGGCAGTATCTCCCGCGCGTCGTTCATTTCCTCGTACGAGTAGTCGCGATCGACGTACTCGCTCGGGTCCCAGTGCAGCAGTGTGCGCTGGAGCCGGCGGCGAAGCTGCCGCAGCTGCCGAAAGACCGACTCACTCTTGGACGATGGCTCGGCATCAACAGGCTCGTCGGGCGTTAGCCGTAGCCCGTCGTCCAGTCCCTGGTGGTTCGTCATTCGTCAGGGTGGTATCCAGAAGGGTACGGAGTTGGAGAGGGATAGGGCGAGAAAGAAATACAGGGATAGGATGGGCGGAAAGGAATGAGTGTCAAAGGGAGGAATGGAAAGGGGAGGGAGGGAAACATAGATACAGTAAAGCATATTCCGCTGAAGATGCAAACGACCGGGATTGGAGCGAGGGAAGCATTAAAGTAAGCGAAACGACGCGCACTGGCTCCAGTTAATGAGCTTCTTCCGTAGTTGGTGAAAGTTCCTTCGGGAAGGGGAAGCTCGGGAGGCAACTGGCGACAAGGGAGATCGTTATGAAGCGTTTAAGCTAATGAGTCAGCGAGGACTGAGCGCGAGCGCGGCAGTGGACGTTCGCTCGGGAGTGAGGCATTGCGTCATCACACGCTCATGGCAGTGAGGCAGCTACTCACCTCTCCGGAGCGCGTTGCATCGTTGGAGCGAGCCCGCGTTGGGGTCATGTAGGCATGTGTGCTTTGCTGGGGTAAATACACGCACTGCGACAACATTAGTGCCCGAGGGGGGCTAGCCTGTCCCATCGTTTGATGAAATAACACACACAGACACACAAATACACGCACGCATATGAACAGATTTTCATCACGTATAGCCGCGCAATAGCTGACGGCGGGTGCCATCCAATCCTTGGTAATGTGCATCTTGATGTGGTCCTTTTGCTTCTGTATGGGGGTTTCGCCGGTCTGCGGCTGGAAAAGCGAAGCCCTTTTGCCGATGGTCGATGGGGCGAGATGAGGCAGCCACAACAGCAACAACAACAACAACAACAACAACACCAATAGCAACAGCGATAACACGAGACAACGGCAAAACAAGTACACTCAAGCGCGCGGCAGCACAAGAACGCAGCGGAATGTGTTAATATTTTCTGCACAGTGCGTTTCGGGCGAACGAATCGGGAAGGGGCGCGAGCCGACGGGCGTGTACTTACGTAGTGAACAGCGCTGGTGGGGTTGTAGTTGTACACGATGATGCCATTTTCTTCTCCTACCGGGCGCGGCTGCAGCTCCTTGCCGGTCGGCTGGTAGTACGGTTCCGGTGTTTCCGGTGCGTCGTCCAGATGATACACGCGTTCCTCAAGTACCTAAATGGGTGGTGGAAAGGGCGAGAGGGTTATGCGAGAGAGCATATATTCGTTAATAATGGGTGGTTTCACTCTTGGAGCTACTAACTAGCTTCAGTCTTGGCTTAGGTTTGCACTTTGCTCGACTGTCAAAAAATAATTTTATTTAGTTCTATGTTATTAATTAACTTAATGCCCACTAAAATTTTGACTTTTTCTATAAAAATATGAGTAATTTATCGTGCTCGATTGTAACGTAATTATGTACGTTATTTATGAGCTTCAATTTGCCCCACACTAACCTTGTCTGGTTCTCTCTGAATAGACTCCATTTTACTGAGGGAAACCTGTAAAACCTAAATCATAGAAACCTCAACGGTTCTCAAAATAGTTTTGTGGCTCATATTTAATTTCAAGCTAATTTTAATGTACCGTATATAATATTTAGTGTAGCAAAATATTTTCTCTGAAAATGGAACAGAGGAAAGATGCTCAAACAAGTAATGGTATAAATTATATATATATTTTGAAATGGAGTCTCATAAAAAATACATCATGTACCAACGGTTAAAGTTAATTTTCGTTTAACACCCCGCAATTGAACTTATTCATAAAGCCAGCTCAACCCGTGTCTTTCCATTGTCGTATAGATTGCTAAATTACCTGAATCGTTTTGAATACTGAAATTACCTTTATAACAGCTCAACACTTGTCAAAACCCACTGCAATATAAACAGATGTAGGAGAATGTAGTAGAAAACATACTACCTTCGTTCAGAAAATGCATTTCTTGTAAAATGAATGAAAAAGAAGAAGCGTGTAACAAAGTAGGTTGGACATGTTGGACTACAACAGTATGTAACAATAATGTACGTTCTAGGACATCATAAAGGAAGTAGGAAAAAATCCTTTTTTTCTAAAAAAAGCTCAAGGAATACGGTTCAATATTGCATTCAGTTTCAAAAGTTTCATTACAAATGAAAGGCTGCATCTTCATCAAATTCAAAACTACCTTTTCGATTTTTTTTAAAGATCCTGACATAAGTCGGGACATAAAAAGCCTGTCATCTCATTTTTCCTCTCTCTCTCTCTCTCTCTCTCTCTCTTTCTCTCTCTCTCTCTCTCTCTCTCTCTCTCTCTTTCTCTCTCTCTCTCTCTCTCTCTCTCTCTCTCTCTCTCTCTCTCTCTCTCTCTCTTTCTCTCTCTCTCACTCTCTCTCTTTCTCTCACAATCTCTCTCTCTCTCTCTCTCTCTCTCTCTTTCTCTCTCTCTCTCTTTTTCTCTCTCTCTCTCTCTCTCTCTCTCTCTTTCTCTCTCTCTCTCTCTCTCTCTCTCTCTTTCTCTCTCTCTCACTCTCTCTCTTTCTCTCACAATCTCTCTCACTCTCTCTCTCTCTCTCTCTTTCTCTCTCTCTCTCTTTTTCTCTCTCTCTCTCTCCCTCTCTCTTTCTCTCACAATCTCTCTCACTCTCTCTCTCTTTCTCTCTTTCTCTCTCTCTCTCTCTCTCTTTTTCTCTCTCTCTCTCTCCCCCTCTCTCTCTCGAAAGTTTCAATAAGGTTTGAACCAGGGTAACCAAATTGTTAAGCGACTCGTGACTCTAGAGGACCATTCTATAATTCCACAAAGAAAGGTTATTTACATAGAAGTTGAAAGCTATGTGCGTACAATTCGACAACAAACTTAAATTGCTTGATTTTACTCCTTATTCCCAATCAATATTTACACACGCAAATGTACGTCGTTTTGCCACTGAAACGGAATAATGTTTCCTTTTGCCCCTTCCGAGTTTTGTTTTTCATCCTTTTTTTTTATTTTTTTTGCTGCTCGTTCACCAAAGCCAAAAATCGATACCATCCCATTAGGCATGAAATCGTACCGGTGTTGCGATAGCTCGTAGTTATCGTAGCTCAAACACGTTCGCTAATTACAATATATGTGACATTTTCTAGTCACCTCCACCGCTTGAGCGCCCTGGCGACTCTCGCTTCGGGGCAAGCAATTAAAAGGTTCGCCTAACAAAGACCAAAAAAAAAGCAAAAAAATGAAAAAATGGAAATCTATGACGCAGCTAGCAACAGCTGCGAGAGAGGGAGTGAATATAAATTTAATAGCGGCACCCGGTGGCTGACCCTACCGAAGCTGACCAGGGCTTTAGGGCGCAAAAGGTTAATCAATGCTAGCGAGCCATGTTCCATGTTCGCTGGGGGCACTTAGCATGGACATTTATTCATCATCGCACATAAACCTAAAAAGCAAAAATACCCGATGCCATCCCGCAACCACCACACCACTGGTACCCGTCAGCAGTGGAAGGCTCCTGGGAATGGGGGGCTACATTTAGGAAACGCGGTGTGACTCCTGTGTGTGTGTGAGTGTGGCGGGAGCCGCAGGTTGCGCGAGGTGTGGCCTCTGCGAGGTAGTGGATGTGGTGGATAACAAACAGGAGTCATTGTACCCCTTTGGTTGCAATAAAAAAAAAACAAGCAGTCTTCGAAGCTGGATCGGAAAAATACAATGACAATACAACAGTGCCAGCGAGTGAGACAGAGCACCAGAGGTGTTCCGACCGCGTGTGCCTGAAACTTCACTGCTTCACGTCAGTTGCTAGTTGGCGCGTTCGTTTCCGAAATGGCTTCATCAGGAAGCTCGCCGCCGACAGGGTTGGCGGGCGTTGGGGTTTGGGGAAATGTAAAGTGAAGTATCGATGATGGAATTTCGGTGCGCGAGTACACTTGCGTGCTTCCATTTGGGTCTGATTGGTGAACGAACCCGGGTGACGTAACGAAGCGAGTTAGCTGAGCGCTGGGTAGGGGAGAGGGGGAGGAAGCCGGGGGTGGTGGCTGCAAAAAGCCGGCTACTATCTGATGGTTTAGTTTTTTGATTGGCTGGTGCTTCGGGATTGAAGAAAATTTCCCCCTTGGAGGTGGAAGGAAAAAGAACAAAAAAAATAGCTGGAATAAACAAACCAAACAAACGATGTGTTCGAAAACAAGAACAAACTGGCGCAAACACTTGCGCTAGAATACGCCTTGTTTTGGGAGGGAAATTGTTCTCCGGAATAAAAGAAAAAACAAACCACCCACACACGCCAAAGCAAAACAGGGGGGAAAAAAGGCATCGGCAGGACGCACACACACGATACTGAAAGAAATTAATTTCACTTCACTGCCAGACGGAACAGGCCGGAACAGCGGACCGGTGCACCCCTCCTTTCCGAAGTGCCGCCGGGCGCATCGACCGCACCATCGCCGTCTGTCTCGCATGCTTGCTGCTGTGTCCTGTCAGTGTATGTGCTGCTTTTTTTTTTTTGGGGAGGCTCCCTTTGATCTTCACATTTCTGCCTAATGCTGAAGTCACGTCCACACCGTCCAGGGGACCGTGGTGGAGGCTAATGTACACATACCTCAAGCAGCCCGTACACATCATAGTGATGGGGATAAGCACTCATTAGCATGATTCCGCCCATAGTAAATGGGTTAGAGACGTGAGTTAAATTCCCTCTACATGAGTGCGAGTGATGAGTCGGCACAGGGAATTTACGCGAAGATTTATTGAACTCGCGAGTGAGTTAAATTACGGCGGGTGAGTTGCCAAGCTAATTCTCACGAGTTTTTGAACTCGTGAGTGAGCTGAAATACGAAGCGAGTTGCTAATCAGCACTCAATGTTGACTCACAGATGAGTTACTTGTTCTATGGTTTAATTCAACTCATTCGCCGCAAAGATTTAGCCAACTCACTCGCTCTGAGTCATAACGTACAGTGAGCCGAAAAATTATTCATCCACCCGTATGTTTCACAGAAAAATGTTAATTATGGACGTTTTAGATACATTAGAGCAAAACTAATGATAAGGTATGATAATAGAACTACCATTTAACTAATTTAGCTGATAAAAACAAGCAGCAAAAATAGTTGGATTACAATGATAAAAACGATAAAGACTAGAAAAATCCACGTTAATAATGCCAGACCATAGTTCCTTTAATCTTCTACCGATCTAGTCTTCTGTGACTAAAACTGACCTTACATTTTCAATTATTTTGTCCATTTAGTCGAAAGGGTACTGATGAAACTTATAAATAGGAAAACCTGAACAAATGATTGCATAATCTGCCCAAGTAAGCATACGAAATGATTGGACTTGTAAATAGACCTCGTTCCTACAGTCTAGACGGCGGTAAATAGGTTTAAAATCCTTGAAACTTATTAAAATACAACTCAAAACGGTGGTCCAAAACAAAATATGGCGTAAAGATGAGTAGCTAATCAGGCGAAATCTGAAAAACAAATGTGTTATCAGGTGCAATAATGATGGCCCGTGAGTTGGACAGATGACTGCCTAATGGTCACGAGAAAAAAAAAATAGAAAACACATTTAAAAACAATGACATAGCGCACAGTAACCCGTAAGAAATTTCAGGGATTGCTCTGTAAACTGTGCAAAGTACAGTAAAATGGCCAAGATGTGCATACAGAAGCCCGAACTCGTTTGAAACAGTGCGTTATGCCAGGCTGATAGCAAATGCAACGGTTTTGAGTCGGATAGCCAGCAAAAAGTGCCAAGAAAACTCAATACCGAAATGCATACCAAACATTTGATTTTCAGTGTGAAACAGGGCGGTGGTTCCAACATGGTTTGAGAAAGTATGAGGCCAGTAGGCGTTGGGAAATTGCACATTGCGAACAGGATAATGCGTCACAAGTCACATACTAACATCATCAAAGACAATTTGTTGGCCGGTGTAGACAAACTAGGACTGGGAAGGTCATATGTCTCCCAACAACATAACTATCCTAAACATACAGCCTTGAATATGGTATGTAAGGATGTTTTAAAATACCGCCAAACAGTTTAATTTACTGTCACAGAGTCCAAATATGAGAAATCAATTTATAAACGGTCAATTTTTATCACCAAATACCTGATTCGAGCCTTGGTAGAAGATTGTGTCAATATACCACCCCAATCGGGTCGATGCAATGGCACAAGGAACAGAAATTCTGGTGGAGGCCAAAGGCTACCCTACAAGACAATTTTTGATACATTTTATCCTCATTAATTAATAAAATATTGAGTGCAAACATAGTAGACGAATACTTTTTGCGCGTGCATATCATGGATTTTTCTAGTTTTATCGTTTTTATTATTGTTATACAAGTGTTTTTGCTTCCTTTTTTAAAGAAATTGTTAAATGGTTGTTCTGTTATCAAACCTTATCTTTAGCTTTGCTGTAATGTATTTAAAACGTTATTGACAATTTTCTGTGAAACATACGGGTGGACGAATACTTTTTGGGTTCACTGTTCACTGTTCACATCTCTAGTATATACGCCCGCGGTACGTATGTCAACCGCCCCCTTTCTCCGAATTAACGAAGCACTGACAAGGGAAGCAAACAGGCAGGCGAGAAAAACGCAAGAAGCAAGAAAGAATCCAAATGAAAAAAAAATAATAATCAAAAGTTTCAAGGCTTTTGCTTCAAAATTTCGTCCAAACTTTTACCGAAATATCCGGTACCACCCAAACACACACACACACACACACACACTTAAACAGCGCCACATTTCGATTCGTGTTCGCTCACCGAACCAATTAACATCGGTACACCGGTTTGGTGTCGTGACCAGGATCCACTTGTACTGGCAACTTTTCTTTGCGAGTGTGCACTTCTCGTTTCTTACAGTCCTCCAGCCCTACACACTTTTGAAACGCACTCCGACGACGAAAAGGAAATGAATGATGAAAAAAAAATACCTTGAAAACTTTTTCCCCTATGTACCGGATAGGGAAAAAAAGTGGTAAATGGGTATGGGGGGGGGAGGTGAAGGGGGCAGGAGTAGAGAATAATAAAAGGAAAGGACTGCTAAATTTAGTATCTAGCCAGCTGTGCTGTGTGCTCCTACAATACGGTAAAAGGGTGTGTGAGATTGTGTGTGTGGTGGAGGGGGGGGGCGGCGGAGGTGATGATCGAAAATGGAAGCTAATTGCCATTCCGCCCCGTTTCACCCTCTCCCCCTCCCCCATTTTCCCAAAATTTGAAATCTTGATTGGACGCCAGGTTTTGGTTTTCTGTATGCCTTTTTTTTCGGTCCTCGTTGAGTTATATTTTCGATTAATGGTAATTAAAAGCTAAAGAGAAAAAGCGAAGAAACACACTAATGTGCCACCCTCAACACCTGGTGCCTTAATTTGTGATACGCCAAAGGTTTTTTGGGGTGGGTGCAAATGAAATTCATTAATCAAGTGTACCGAACCAGAAAACATGAGGTTTGGTTGGCTTTTTCTTCACTTTTTTGATGTCGTGCAGGTATATGTAGATTTCTTTCAAACTTTCTATTTGATTGTTAGCCGTTTGATGGAAGACCTGCGGCTTCGACAGAAACCTGGATAGCCTTATTAAATTTTACCTCAAACACTTATCACAAACCCACAGTGTCATACACCTACACAAGCTGACGTTTTTTTTTGATAGCCTCCCTCCCCCCGCCTCCCCCACGTTTGTGCTTGTTTTTCCCCCTCTGTCTCATCAAAAGAAAAAACAACTGGGCGCCTCCATCGTGCTTGAAATGTTCACCCTAACCGGCGCATCGGTTTTTCCGGTGCAAGGGGCGTCCAGTCCCGTAGCCTATCTCGGCGCCCCTGCGCATGTGTTTGATGTGTTGATTTGTGCGAATGTTTGCGATCAGTTTGTAGTTGCTTTTCGCGTGCAGAAAAAGCGCCTGGTGGGGACGCCGGGTGCCTATACCACCGTCGATAGACGATGGGATGGGAGCGACGCGAGACAACGCAACGAGAGGGTTCAATGTGCTATCGTATCAGTCGTCGGTAGCTGTGGGTTTATGTATGTGTTGTAGGGAGAGATACAGTACCAACAGCTTTTCATTACTCAAAAATTAATTTCAATAGGGGTCGCCAGGGGTGTCCAATTTTTGAACAAAAAAATATATTTTTATGATTTAAAACATCTCATGCCCTATCATGCTCCTTGACTTGCTCCATCAATTTTAAGCCAACGTTTAGTATTTTTATTATCTTAAAAAAAGTTTTACGATACGTTTTACGATAAGAAGATGCACTCATATCAATCAAATAAATAGGAATGGATTAAAAATATTGGAATTCACACAGCATTTTGTAAGAGGTCTGACCCCCCCCCCTATACGCTCGATCACGGGTGCGCTCCAGTGAAGCTCTTACTAGGGTATAATTATCGATTAACCGGGAGCTAATTAGCCGGGGGGCGGATTATCCGTGACCAAACAATTTCAAAACTCCAGAAGAAAAATGCCCATTACCATATGGTTGAATCAAGTTAACACTAAAAAGTGGTTTTTGTCTTAAGGTAAATAAATCGACTTTTTTTTGTATGTTTCAAGTTAGATAAATTATTGATAATCTAATCTAATCGAAAAATTATCTAATTAAAAATTATCTAATTATCTAATCGAAAAATTTGTAACCGAATTTATAATAAACTTATCCCTATAAAATCCACGCTAGGATTACAAATATAAGCTTTTATATTAACACGGGCCGATTATCCGGCATGCGTCCCGGTCCCGACCACCCCGGATAATCGACGCTCTACTGTAGTTGATTTTTCCATTCGTTTGGTTTCTTTTTGTGCCATGAAACGTATAATGATTCGTTTGCAAACTTGATTAAAACTGTTACTTTTAAACTTCGCAAACTGTTTGTTGCTTAATTGGACAAAAACCATGCGTTGCACAAAATATTCTTTCTTTTGCACAATTAAAACATTTATGAAAACTTTAACGCACGACTGTGAGTGTTGTGTCTGCAAAAAAAAATATTCACATAAAATCGATAAAACTAGGCTTAGAATGGGCAATAGCTTAAATGTATTGAAATTCATAATTTCCGTTTCTAAAGTGTTCTACAGCCCTGGCATACGTTTAAGGATCCTTCAATTTTGTTAATTTAATAGAACTTTTTTTATTAATCAGCATCAAGCGCTGCTCAGCACTGGTGCGAACATGGACACACCTCGCTCCGATTTTCACCCACTTTTCCTCCTTTCCTCTTGCGTTTTAAAACCTCCAGTGTGTTTTTTTTCTCTCTCTCTCCCACAAAACTACCTACCTGACACTCGATGGGCCATCGGGGGGCCTGCTGGGGGCAATCATAGTCTCGTTCCTTCGGCAGTGCGAACAGTTCCCGCGGCTCCTTCAGGCGTGCAATCGGGCGTAGCGTTTTCGAGTCGGTGTTCACCTCGAGCTGATGCGTTTTGAGGCTGTTCGACAGAAAGCTGCCCAAGTAGCCGGCTGCATTTTGAGAGTGGAGATGAGGAAGGGGAAGGGAGTGGGGGTGGGAAGGGGGATTCGTAGGGTTTGGAAAAATGTGAAAAGAAAGGAGAGAGAGAGAGAGAGAGAGGGAGAGACGAAAAAAAAAACCATACAGATAGCAGGATTAGAGTGAGTTGCTTTTGAGCAAAATAGCTTTATTGGAGAGTTATTGCACTTAGGGATTTTATAGTGAAATAAAATTGCGAAAAGGGACAGCGAGCTTGGTAGTGGAGATAGTGGGCCGATGATTCGTGCCGGAAAGGAAAAACGCACACCCAACAAGCCGCTAAAAGCAGGGAGTGCTGTGGACCGCCCGCGGAACGGGGCAAATCTCTTTGTGGGTAAAAATAAATCTTCCGACTGGCGGTGCGATTCTTTCATAGCTTTCTTGTGCGATGTGCCCGTGTGTGTGTGTGTGTGTGTGTATGAGCACTCGCGTTAAGAAATGCTACACAAGAAAAGGGCTCTCGGATGGTACGGACAGCGAGACACGATTGAGGTGAAGGAGTGAAACGAGCCATGTTGGGCAAGTACGTAGGGGGCAAGATATGGGTTGTTGGTGTGCTCCTCTGCGCTTCCGTGTCCTTGATGAAATGAACGCGAAATCTCATCGATAGGAAAAAGGACCGCACACACACACAGACACAAATCCACGGGAAGAAGCGTGCCATCGGAACGAGGCCAACAAGGCACTTGAGCGGGCGAAACAGCAGCAGCAGGCGAAAAGGTTGATGAGGTTGCCTCTTCCTCTTCACCTTAATGTCGCGCTTCGCACAACCTCACCCAGCGGTTGATTAAACATTCATAAGGCCCTAATGAGCTTGCGATTTTTGTTGCTGCTACTGTATGTATTATTATTATTTTCTTACCACATGCCACAATCCCTGCTCATTTTTCTTCTTTTCCCGTTCTTTCTCTCGTGCCCGGTGAATTTTTTCGCGTAAGAACTTATTTGCCGGCTCCGGTCCCAAGCAAACAAAACAAATAAAAAATGATAATAATGCAGTACACAACCCTCCCCCTGCCATTTCCCTCGTGTATGTCGATGAAAAGAAAAGGAAAGCTCATTTCCTTGAGATTTGCGGTGCATGTACCCCACCCACCACTGCCTAACACCCGAGAGAGGATGAGATGAGATTTCCCCTTTTTTTTGTGTGTGCAATGTGATTCAGTGGTATTCGGTATATTAATCAAAAGGTGGTTAGAGTTTTTCGCTTCGCTTCGCTTTTCACCAGCCGCGTGTGGCATACTATCGGCGGGTCGAATGAGAACGGATAAGAAGTGATTTAAACGTACCAAGTACACGGTACACATTGCAGCTGGTGGATTTTTCTTGAATGGGTCCCTTGTCAATGTGGGACGGTCAAGATTGATTTGTTGGAAGGAATAATTAATGAACAAAAATCAAACATAATCGACGCTAATTTGGATCACTTGGTTGAACACATTTTGTACTAATAAAGTGCCTTTAATATGCATACCAAAATTATAATTTATAATCAAAGCCGAAAACGCTACACCTGTTACATTAAACACCATTTTCAACAACAATCTCACTTTTTTACTATTTAAATTTTTGAAAATCGTACAAACGTTTTTTTTTTGTGCAAAAACAATATAATTTGTGCAATTGTGTATCAAGAACCTGCTTGTGTTCTTCCCTTCTTATTGTCCCTTTATACTTGTTTGGTGTTTGACACCCCTTTAATTCACATTTATTTTTAGCGTTATTTTAGCGTTTTATCGAACGAACACATTTTTCTGGACGTGGGGCAATTTGTTTAAGGCTACAACTGCCGGACCAGTCATTCTGACTGGTAACGCTTAAAATGGGATTCACTTAATACTACAACTACCATACAATTTTGATTAGTATCGATTAAAAATTTAAATAAAATTTATTCAATAGTTCTTATACTTAAAGAAAAGAAACTAAGTTGTTTTGAACTCACTGCAAACTCCTAAAACATAATAAAACAAACGAGCTTTTTGAAACGTTCTGTTAACTAAATACCACTAATATTAAAAGGAACGCTTAAAACGCTTAAACACTAAGGTGAAGCTGATGTGTTGAATTGTCGCTACTGCGAACTTCAAACACATTAAAAGTGAATTAGCATTTTTAAAATATTTGTTTTTATACTGTTAATTTTAACCTAGCTGGATACTAAACTTTTTTCAATCAATACTATTAATTAAGAATTCTTTAAACGCTTCGTAGTGTCAGCACTAAAACTTGAAGTAGCAAGCGTTTTGAGGTGTCTGTGCTAAAATAACGCATATTTGGCGTTAAAAAAAACGCTTGAAGAAACTAGTAATACTTTACGCTAAGGTATTGAGTTATTTTACCTTCCAGGAGAACTCTTAAATCACAAAAAAGTAAACCCTGTATCATATGTTTTGTTTGACTAAATACCATCAATTTTAGAACAAACCTGCTTAAACACTTGTTTTGTAGCGGTAAATGTTAAGTGTTACCAGTTGAAAAGAGTTGCCTTAAAATCATTGTTGAACAAGACAAACTGGTTTTAATACGATTTGTCAATCCTTAGGCACTACCACCGTACGATTAATTTGGTTCTTCTGGCCTAATTTTGTTTTTCGTACGAATATTGGGCCCGCATCGTACAGATTAAGACTGTTTTTGAAATGATAAAAAAGAGTGTCAATTTAACAAGCCCTGTTCTGTTCCAAACGCTACAGCCAAACAAATGAAATCGCCAAAGCAAACATGGCGCTGTTCAACTACTCGACTTCGCAGGCACAACAAAGCAGAGAGCCTCAAAGGAGAAACATCGTTGAGTTGCTAAACAAAACCAGCGGCCCTCGCTTAATCGGTTGCGAAAATTGAAAGAAAACATACAGACCAGGCGTGCACCTGATGCGTGCAAAGCGACATCCTACCACACCACCCCCCCCCCCCCCCCCCGTCCTCCTCGCCCATGTCGCCGTCTGATCTTGCAGAATCGCGAGCGATCGGTAACGACAACGTAAACACACCGCGCCCGTCCTTTCGAAGCGAGACCCTATCGCGATTGGCACAAGGTGGTAGCGTTTGCATCGTTCGGGCATGCGTTGCGGCGCATGATCCTCTCACCGTGCGCTCCCTCACGCGCTCCCTCACTAATGATCCTCACATCCTGGCCTGAGCTGCCAAGCGCGCAACAACTGCGAACGATCAGCTGTTTGGCGATGGCGATGACGATGACGGTAGCAGATCTGGCTGCTAGTACACCACCCCACAATGTTTATGCTCGGGTGTTGTTTTCTTTTGCTTTGACTTTGATTTCCTTCGCGCGCTGCTGCACCTTTGGCACACCGCGTTCTGCAAGGTGCACTTTTTTTTACGGTTGTGTTTGTTTTGGGCTGAGGGCCAGAGCGGTGGTGGGTCGATCAGTAGCCACAGTACGCGTCGAGGTGGCGAAAACAAAACAAAACAAATACGCCTTTTTGCACACAGCTTTTGTTTTGTTTGGAGGTGGAAAGCGAATAATAATTGGATCTTACTTCTGCGAGACAGTTGAGATAAGTGAAGTGGGTGGAGAGGGGAGATTGGGGGGTTACTCTATCAGCGTACCAGTATTAGTGGTGGCAGCGGCGAACGGAATGATTGCTGATCGTCGTACCGTTCCGTATTTTCTGTGGCGCGGTGCCCGAGAGTTGATTGTTGTTGGCGGGTTGTGGCCACACGCGCTAATTAGCTTAATTAGCCAAGAATGCCCAACATTTCGCACACGCCGCCTCACGCACAAATACACTCGCAAGCACGCACACAAACACACACACACCCACACTCTGACACACTCACTCACTCACAGTCCCTTGTGTACGATCGGCGAATGGAACGGCACTCGATTCGCAGCAAACGCAAACGGTATGGGATGGTGGAACGTCCAGGCGGGCTTCTCTGCCAGGGGTGCCAAAGCGCGCTAGCCGTTCGTACTACACGTCCACTGACGAGCGTCTTCACCGAGCGACTAACCGTGCGAAGCGAACGTCTGCTCTGGTCTGGCTGACTGGCTGACTGGCTGCTTTCCTGTGCACTGCTGGCTGTATGGGAATGTGTACGCGGTTCCCAACCTCCCAACAGGACCTCCTCACGCCCACGCCCACCTACTCGGCCTCCCACCCCACCCGTCTCCTTCCTTCCCGCCATCCCTCCAAATGTGCTCTATATATTATATTTTCTCTTTCTCTATCTCTCTCTCTCTCTCACTCCCTCCCCCGAAACACCCGCCCCACCTGGGAACCAGATGATGCGCTTTTTCGATGGGTGCTTTCTCTCATTCCTTTTCTCTTCACGCGCATCCAAAGGAGAAAGATAGCTAGAGTGAGAGAGAGAAAGAGAGAGAGACAGGGCAATCGCGAAAAGTCTTGCCCCCCATGTATGTCATCTGCCAGGCGCGCGCACAGCGTGTGCGACAGAGAAGGCGACCCGGCGAGTGAACGTGGACGGCCGGTTTGGTTTTTGCTTCGTCCCATGCTCGTGCTGCTCAGACGTTCGTACGCGCTTCTTTCTGCAAGCAGCCGCGCGGATCCGATCCCGCCGTGGAGGGCCGCTCGCCCACACTATGGGCTGTGCGGTGGACAGACAGCCGTTTACGTGTGCAGGTGGAAAGTTCGGGAAAGTGTAGTGAGCTTGTTAGTGTGTAGTTCTATATGGCGTGTGTATCGGCCGTTCTTTTTTTTGTATGAGTTTTAACAAAATATTTAAGTACTGTTTTCTAACTGCGGGTTAGGAAGAGTGTGAAAATGCTTTACTGTTCTTTTCCTTGCAACGGGCAGTCCCCGAGGGACGCGGTCTGCCATATACGCGGATGGGGAGAAATGCGGTTTTGAAAATTAGACAGCTCCAAAGGCAAATCGTACTGATTTGACACACAAACTGGCATTTTGCTAATAATTTAAATACATTTTTTTGCTGGAATTGGTCAAATTCGATTTGCGGCGAAATTTCGAGATACCCTCGGGCGACCCATAAACCATGTGTCTCGGTGACTACTTGTCTCCTTGTTGTGACCATTTTATGCTTCTTTTTCTTGCTACTGGTGTATCGGTCAGTTGCGTAGTGACTAAATATGGTGTTCTAAAGATAATAAATATTTTTATTATTCGCTTTTAACATAGTGCTGGTGATGAGTTACGAGAAATGGTACACTTTATGCATCCTAAATACTGAATAAGTACCATTAATTAATTATAGTATGGTTAATTAATTAATAAAAAAATAACAAAGAGTACGCCAGGCCCGTTTATTTTATATGCCCCGGAAAAAAATATATGTAAAAAAACCTGATAAAACTATTTAAATACAACGTGATCCGCAACTTAAAGCGACGTTGATATTACTTATTCACAAGATTCGCCAGCCTGCGCCATAAAACTGCAACCCTTTTAAATGTTAAAACACTGTATTTTGGATCTCGCAAGCCCAAAATGCGAATGCAAAAAATGTGTTGGAATGGTCATACTGTGTTTCTCGCTATTTTCATCATGCAATGAAAATTTTAAATCTAGTATTCAAAATTATTTGTTTAATTAAATTGCTACGTATGGAAAGAATTTACAGAATCGAAATATACTGACACAATGGTTGATAATACTGTGACAGAATATACGGGGTTTACGCGGTTCTAGTTAGGATTTTACGCATTCGCGATGCGGTGTGTGGGTTGACAGTTTCAAATTGTACGTACGATTTCGTTGATACGTTTCAGAGGGCTAAAAAACTTTGTCTGGCTAGAATGTGTACAAAAAAAGCAGCTTTCGCCACAAAGATTGCACATCTGTCTTAAATTTGTTTCAGTTACACTTAAATACACAAGTGTCTAGGCAGAACAGTTTTTTTTGGTTGATTTATTGTATTACATCTTTTTCGACAAGAATTGCCACGTTGAATAATTAGTTTGAAGGATATATTATAGTTAGGTGATTTATAAATATTGAAATTAACCGTGTCATGACAAAGCTTAATTAAATATTATAAGAATACTGAAAAGTGAGTTTAAATCGATAAAGTTTTACAGCGAGTGATGTGTTGCACTGATCACTATAATTAACCAATACTCATGAAACTTAAATGTTTTTTGTAGCAATATAGCGTTGGGCTGTGACAAGCTCTATCACTGGGATCATCGAAGATAGAACAATATTCAGAACTGACAGTCAGTATATGCTTTTTGTGTATCAACAAAGACCTGGGCAAGCCTTGGCCGGTTTTGTCTAATTAACACAACAAGAAACGATTCTTTGTTGCAAAATTGTTTGATTTGATTAACATAATTAATGCAGGTGCAATAATGTTAAGGTATGCCTTGTCAAAGGCTTAAGTTATGTAAGATATTCTACATTTTCTGTTTTTTATCTCACTGTTCCGTTTGCTAAAACATCGTTACATTTATCCTCACATTCATCTTTAACACAACGACTTTATTTTCATTTATCTATACAACCAATTTTTGACCCCGTCTGCACCCATCGTGCGGATCGCTCGTTGCAAAAAAAAAAAGAATTGTCACTCTTTCTCCCTCTCGCCGACACCGATCCAATTTAAAGCAAACAAACTACGAGCCAGAAGCAGCAGCAGTAGAGCAGTAGCACCTCCGTGGGGTCTATGCGATTGGCGTATGATGTACGATACACACACTCCACGGATTGATCTGGCCGCCCGAAACGTTGCGTGGGCGTGGGAAAGAACACACACCGGAGAGATGGTGCGTGCGTGTATGTGTCTGTGTGTCGAGTGTGAGAGCGTCACCCGAGCTCGTCCATCATTCGAAACCATTTGCCAACCGGAGGGGAAAAACTAGCAACCACCCCCCTTCCTCTCCTCTGGTAAAAACTGACCGGTAACGGTCGATGGAAAACAAATGTCAAGTGACAGCTGGTGGTGCGCGATACTGGGGACTGATGTTATTTTTCTGCTATCTTTTTCATTGCCGGTCCGAGCTGGTCGGAGGGTCCGTTCGGAAGTTCAAACAGGTTGTTTGTGCAGTATGGCAAGATTAAAATCGGTAACCCCGGAAGAGTTGTTGCTCTCGAGAGGACGGAGAGCGCTGCAACTTCAGTAATGGCCGCTCGTGTTTATTTTTCCTTGCGAGCTGCCTTTGGCCCTATCTATACGTATCGTTTGATTTCCCAACCGGACTTTCGGAAAGTCACAACGGTTGTCGCATGGATTGTTGCTTTTGCTTTACTTCAAAATAATATCTGCGTCTGTTGGATCTCTCACAAAAAAAAACCTCAGTCGTCAACAAGATCAAACAAATCTAATGTTTTTTTTTGTGTGTTGCGGTTGCTTTCCTACAGTCTCCTACGTGTGACGATGGTGTGCTGATGGAAATGGCTTTTCCGTGTTGTTTGCGTGACAGCAGAAGGAGCGAACGAGGACTCGCTGTGTCTGGGCGGACAGGTCGGGTCGCCCGACGGTACGCACAGGTGAAGTCTGCCGGGAGTTCTTGTCGTGTAACTCATTTAGCTACTCACTTGCTCGCCTTATTTTAGTGCACCAAACATCAAAGGGACTGGATGTAGGAAGCGTTCCAGCAGACTTACCGGTAGCCAAAAGCAAACAAAAAAAAAAACGATTATCATAACTTAGTTTGCTTCTCCTTATTATTTTGTTCCGCAAAAAAGCATCTTTGATGTTTGAGTACCTCGTGAAAAGGGAGTTTTTGTTTTACTGTGATCATCTGAAACAATTTGTCTCGCTCGTATGGATTCTACCCGCCAAAAAAGGTACGCCAAAAGCAGATTCCTTTCCGTGTTACGCTGCGTTTCGGACACACTCAGTGGCGGTTTGAGAAAACGAATCGCAAAAAAGCAGCGGTAATGAGCGGGCGTGTGTCTTACCCTAGCGCACCCACAACGTCGCAGCGGGGTGTGTTTATATGTCACACATGTCACTGACAAGTTTCCAAGCTATCCGCATCTTTGCGACAAACGGCGCGTCGGAACGTGGCGATTGATCGCGTTCGTTCGCTGCGAATCGCATAATTGCCTTCCGATCGGAACGGTTCTTCCAAAGCCGCGTGTGCCTTGGGACCGCACGGTGGGCGGTGCGAGAGAGAAAGAGAGAGAGAGAGAGATGATCCACCCAGGGCCAACCTTTCCACCTAACGCGAAAGCGAAAGCGCTGCAGGAAAGTCGTCGTAAGGGAAGGGTTTTTATTAATAGGTGTTGCGTTACGGGCTCTTTATCTCTTTATGCCGCGGGTAAGATGGCAAGATTCGTGTCTGCTTCCTGCACGTGATCGGCAGCCGCTCCTTTTTGCTGTTCGATCTGCATCGGGGATTGGCTAATTCCCCGGCCCGATTGGGCTGCTATCGTGACCAACAAAACCCAGAAGCTGTCGCGACAGCGTGGTTTGCAACGCGATGCCAACTGTTTGCGACGGGTAGTTGCGAGGAATGTGACACTGCCCCAGCATCACGCAACAGCGTTACGTCGTCGGCACGTTCAGGTTGCAGGTGTTGCACGGGCGGATGACTGCTGCCGGGCAGACGTACCGAGGGGTAGGTAGCGATAGTAGTGACGCTCGCAGCTGTACGCAAATCTTTACTGTCACTGCCACGCTGTCTTTTGAAGGTCGATCATCGTTTGCTTTGGTATAGATGGGGGGAGGGGTGTAAAGGGAGTCTATTGTTAAATGCTAGCAGGGATCAGCTGTTCTGACGCGTCTCAGCTGATTGGAATGTAGGTACGCGGAAAGATTGGGCAGGTTCTGTAACGTTGCCACCAGTGAAATACTCTGCTCTACTACCCCCCCCCCCTCCCCCCTGAAATACTTTAAACAACAAGGTCTTTTTTATCAGGTAGCAACTGCATGACAAAGACAGACAAAGACCAAACCGTGACAACTTGGTTGGGATTGTGAGTAATGGAGTGATTCGTACTGTGCCAGACATCTGCAAGGTCTAATTCTAGAGGTGGCTGATCAATTTGCTAAGGAGAACATGTTTTTTTTATTGTAACGGTTGTAACGGCCTGGCTGCACTGCTTGAGGCAGAAATGTTAGTCACTTGCAGCCATTATTAAATGAGAGTTGAAAAATATGCTCACTTCACCGTCAACTAACGATTAGCGATCACTGCTTCCAGCTAGTCGCAAGCGGCAGTAATCGCTGTATTGCCAGCTTAGAACATTACATTAGGAAATAGTTGAATCATAGTGCTTCCAACTGTGTGATGCACTTGTTGAATCCGCAAACCATGCTCTCCCATAAGGTTCAAAGTGAGCTTGCGAATGCTCATCCAAGAAATCCTACAGTTGGTCTAGTTAATTTAGTACAAAAGCAATTGCCAGTAAATGTGAAACGAGAATTAATTTTGAAATATTGTTTTTTTATACATAGAAATAACAGCCAAGCCGTACTGTTTGGAAAAGCTTGTAATTGATGGTAATTAGAAAACAAACAATTTTCTGAGAGAGTCTTTTCACTGGTTTATGGCTTCCTGTCTTGCCTTGAGTATTGTACCTTGAGTTGTAACGGCCGCAATGGGACTGGGACCGAAAAATGCAAAGCAATGCATTTTTCACCAATATTAACGTGTGAAATCACTTCTCAGTAGAATAAATTCAGGCATTTTTAAATGACATGACAAAAAGAAAAAAAAAAATCTTCACCTTTCTGTGAAGCTCATTTACAAGAAATTATCTTTAATGATTGCGTTTTGCCAATTAGACCCAATACCCATGTAGTGTGAATTATAAGACGTATGAAAAACGATTTTTAGAAGAAGATTCAGTGTTTAGTATTTCTTGAATAAAGTTTCTTGTATACAGTGAGGGAACTGTCTATGCTAGCGGCACGGACTTTAGAGTTCTTTACTCATGTAAGAACCAGCGGCTCCGCAAACAAATTCTCCCATATACGATTCTCTTTAATCCAGGATGCACTATATTTCATTTCTTCTTCAACATATTTGTGGTCATTATCATTCAAAATAAGCCCGAGATACGATCGTGCAACATTGCAACAGAAGGATATCGTGCAAACGGTTTCAGGTTACAGTGAGAAACCCTGTACCATATACAGTCCCGGGACATTCAAGCAAACCTAAAACATTGATTTGCCAAGATAGTCGTATATCAAGTCTTCAGTAGTAGACAAGCAAATTGAAAACGCTTTTCAAACACCAAGTCCTTCCGGGAGTTACGACCGGGCCCAGCAAGACGCTTTTCATATTGCTGCACACCTGTACTGTCCAATCCCGAGAAACACTAGCGAACAGAAATGCCGCAACATGCATCCACATCCACCACTAGTGCCAACATTCCACCATCTTGTTGATGTTATGTGTTTGCTCTATTGCTAAACAACGCAGCACCACCTTCCCACCTCCCCTCCCAGACCGGCAAGTCCAGGATACCGGCATTCGGGCAACAACAACAAAAAATAAAAATACGGGGCACCGCTCACAAACGAAAGGTCTTCAAGGTGGCATCACGCACAATACTCTGTTGTGGCTACGGTTTTCAATTTTTCCTACCCGTGCGCTTAGATTTGTTTTGTGTTGGTTGGTTTCCTTGCTGCCTGGCTGGTTGTTAACTCGTGGGGGGGGGGAGGGTCTTGGGGCGAGGTTTGTTGACTCATTTTCCGGACTTTGCTTCGTTTGCTCGTGCCGTATTCCATCACACAAGACGGAAGGAAAATAGCAAACACGAAAGAAGGGTAGCAAACCCTGCCGCGGCGAGTGGAGGTGGGAAGAGTGCAACTGCCGGCTCTCCCACTTGCGCACTCACGCTCGCTGGCCGGGTAGAATGTGTAACTCGTGCCCAGTAGACACCCTCACCCCTCTTCCCCGGTCGATCTCTAACGTAGGACGCAGGAGCGTTGGACGATGGCACCTTGCTGTCTGCTGTGGAATGTTGAGTGACGAGTGAAAATTATTTTCACGGCCTCCTTCTGCCCACCCAGCGGGAGGGAATTAGGAGGTGTTTGGGTACTGCTGCTGCTACTATTGACAGACCGGGCTGCATGGGCTGAGCTTGTTTGGATGATTCACGACCCTATTTGGCGGATTTCAGATCACTGGAATGTGCAAGACGCTCCCATCTTCCAACGCACTCGGATGAGATCGTTCACCCACTCTAACCTTTTGCTGCGAGCGTGGCACACACGGGAAAGAGCTGCGTCTGCAGGCACCGGACACGATCGCCTGCCGCCAGGCTCCAGTTCATGATGGCGCTCGATGGGGTCTCCCTCCTCCTCTTCCTCCTCCTCCTCCTCCTCCTCCTCCTCCTCGTCGTCGTCGTAGTTCGGCACTGCCCGCCCGGTGCACATGTCCTTACGCACTCGCACGCTCACCGAACCGCACGGGCCGCAAGGACACTAGCGCGAGCGTCCGTATCCTTACCGGCGGGGCTTTCACGGCACACTGTATTTTTCAGTTTTCTTTTTTTTTTGTTTTTTATGGAAACACGCGGCAGCACTACGCGCGGCACACAGGACAGCACGGGACAATGGTCGGCTTGGATCTGGTTGCAGCTGCAACCCCGGGTCAGGTCTCGCTATCACGCTAGCCCGGGCGTATCGTTTCCGCTTGCGCGTCACCGGCGCACACACCACTAGTGCCTCGCATCCTGCCCTGGTTCCCTTCCGCAGCGGAGCACCACAGGACGTCAGACAAATTCAGTCCAAGGTTCTGGAGGGGTACGAGGTACGAGCGTATATATCGGACATCCATCCGTCCGCCCCAGTCAGGGGAGGAGAGGGGTGGGGGAGGGTTAAACCACCCAACCAAACAACCATACCTCCCGCCCCCCTCCTACCGCCCCCAGTTTTCCAAGCGCTCCTGCTTTCTCTTTCGTTCCAACCAAACCCCACAAACCGGAGAAAACGTACATTAACTATGGGAGATGCCGCCTTTTCTCAAAGTTCTTTGTACGCAAGCCCGTTAGAGGTAGGAGAGCTCGACCAAGGGGGGAAGCGGGGGCTAGTGTTGTTGGCTGGGGATCCCACATCCGACATTCGTCTGATGGCGACCCCAACCTCATAATGCCCGCTAGGCAGTAGCGAACCATCCTCGCCATCGTCCTCGTCCGTTGCCATTGAGTTCAACAACAACAAAAAAAAAACGAACCAGGTAACCAGGGCAGCAAAACATCAAAGGAGCCAGGGTAACTAGTGCACTCTGTACCACCTCGTTCGTTTCCTGTCTCGGTCTGTGTGTGTGCTTTCAGGCAGGAACAGAGCCGTTGTTGGCACGACGTACCTTCCGGACATGGTGGAATTGCCAATGTCTGGTCCGATCCTGGGTGCCTCCCTTCCCCTTCCCTGGGCGTAGTGAACTCCCAACATGTATGCATGCACGCAGTATGCTGAGTGACGAACCCAGCGCCCGGCAAATGAACAACCCGAGCATCTTCCGCTCCAAAGATGGGTCCTTTGTGTCCTGCGGCTATTTCTTCTGGCGCACACGCTCCACATCGCTTGCAATTCATTCACCCCCCACCCAAGCCTGTGTGAATTGGAGGTGACGTTTTTGTTGGGGTGGGAAGTACTGAAGGTAAAGATGTTCGGACGACGGTAGGTGGGATTTCTCAAAGCCATCGATTTCCCATCACTTCGATGCTATCGGAACGTGTTTCAGCGTGCAGGTACGGAGGGAGGGAATTCAATAAGCACGTTGTCTAACCATCCCTACCACCCACCGCCTATCCAAACCGGGTCTGACGAATTGATTGGTCTGCGGCCCGATTTTGTACGGTTGTTTTATTGCTTTCTTCTAGCCCAGACCGTGACCTAATGAGAGGGGTAGACATCTTTCCGTTTTGGCCCATGCCGCCAGTTTGCATTTCTCCATTGCCACACCGGTCTATAGCTGCTGTTTCGGGGGATCGAAGCAGGCAACTGCTGCTGACTGATGGGTCGGGGAAGGATGGGACAGAAGTCCCCAGAACTACCCCAAGATGGAGCCGTATGGCCCGCTTGGCAACGGTGGCAACGCAACCGACAGCTTCGTATGAATTATAATTGTATTAAAAATTGTTTCGAGTTGTCCCACCCCACCGCTCTCTGGATTGGGCTGAAATTCCAACGTGAAAAAGTTTATACTACCATCGCGATTGCCCGTAAAAGCGGGAGCAACGAAAAGAAAACAAACTGGGCAGCGAAATGTTTGAATCACTTCGCGCGGCTTTTTTCGATGTTGTCCTTGCGCTGAATATTCTCACAAGTTTGGTGCGCAGCACAAAACAAGGGGGGGGGGGG
>KB671565.1:156625-206605 GCA_000349105.1 Anopheles epiroticus | reverse complement strand
CATGTTATACGCATGGACCCGGACGACCCAGCCCGTAAAGTCCTCTTAGGCCGTCCACATGGACAGAGGAGGCGTAGTAGGTCCAAACTGAGGTGGAAAGATTTCGCTGAGGCGTCCGCCATTAAGGCCGGGATAACGGAATGGCAGACGACGGTGCGAGACCGTGATCGGTTTCGGAGCTTGATGCAGCAGACCAGGTAGATCAGGAAGCGGTTGTAGCGTCCGATAAGTAAGTAAGTAACTTTAGATATTTTTTTATTCGGTAGTAACGGTCAGGCCGTGATGCGTACGTTCTATGCCGGAGTCGGATCAAGCTAGAACGACACACAAGACCGCCGGAGTCGACTAGGCGCAATCCAGGTGTGTAGTGTTATTCCAAAGCTTTGCTTCGGATGTGTAGTACAGCAGTGCAAAGGTACATAAAAACAACAACCATTGGGTAAGATTTTTAACACATATAATTGATTGTTTATTTCATTGCTCGTGTCTATTGCTTGCACCGGGATTTTAGAGGGTTATTATATTGATGGAATCCACGATCCAACGCTCACACACAAGAGTACGCATCCATTTAAGCTCACTGCTCGAACCATTCATACGAAAACATCTCGTCAATTTTATTCTTTCCCTCCAGCATTGTGTCTTAATCCTGTTTTTGCCTCAAGATTGATTTGAATCGCTTGAAACACTGCCGTTCTTCCCCTCACATTTTCCTCAGCTACCTTCATCGGGTTTCCCTTGCACACAGACACACACACACACACGCACAAAATGCATCTTGTTTTATTTTCTCGTTTACCTTTCTACATAAATGCAACTTCAATTGGCAATTCCTTTCTCGCGGAAAACAAAAAACTGAGTACGGTGTATGAAATGCATGCAAGCTGTGCAGCCCCAATGACGATTAGTGGGTTCAACAACAATTACGCTTCATGTCGTTAGGGATTTAAAAATAAATATTATAAGAAAAAAAAACCAAAGGAACGTTAAACAAAAAAAGGGGGAAAACGCTTCACCGGTAAGGACGAACGCTTCTCTACGAAAGAGAGTTTTCTCCTCCGCATTGGCGGCTTGTGGTGCGTAGCAATGTGTCTATGTGTGTGTGTGAGCGTTTGTCTGTTTTCCCTCACTATCTGCTGCATTCTGCGTTATTTGTGTAAATGATGTTCGGATTCAGGCATTTGGCTGTTGGCTGGTGGTGGATGTGGTAGTTAGTAGCAATTTGTGTTTGTTTTTTTTTTCTCCATAGTATATTCATGTCCTAGCGTAGTATCGTTCGCTTTGCCTTACAAAACTAGATAAAAAGGTACTCCATCATATAGTTTACTTCTTAAAAGATAGGATATTCGTCGTGTTCACGTGTTCAGTCACGCACGCACGTGCGCGTGTGCACACCGGGCAATCGCAGTGCGGCACCTACGCACGCGGTCTGCCACCGGTCGTTGCGCGTACAGCTGATCATTGACGTGCGTACGTGGCTGCGTTTGCGTGTGTGCACGCGCGCGCGTCTGTGTGTGTGTGTGTGTGAAAGAGGCCGTGGGAGGAAACGCGCCGTGCATGCGCAGCTCGTAGATCTGCCGCGCCTCTGCATCCCTGCCACCCAGCCTAATGCATTACGCGAGCGAGCAAAAACAAAAACACTCTTTGCGGGAGAAACATAAAGAGAGATAAATGCATATTTGTTTTGTTGTCGATTGCGTTTGAGGTACTTTTTTCACACTCCCTGCTAAAGGGATGCTCTGTCTAGTAATAGTGCATTAGGCTGATTGGAACGTGGCGGCAGCACCACACTAGGCTTCGTTAAGCTTTCGTCATTTGTTTACGCCTACGCCTATTTCCTACGCTTGCAGCGCTCCTTTCCTTTCCAGCTGAACTCATCACTAGCGTTTGCACCGCGTCCCTGCTCACATGCCTCTTCCGGTTTCTTCCTAATAGATCAGGCTTAGCAGTAAGTTGAATAACACAGCGGCGCTGTTTCGTTTTCCTTTTTTCCCTTTCTGTTGCATGTTGCTGTACTTGTCAAAACTATACACTAAATTAATCCAACACCGACGAAAAATAATGTTGATTGCACGAAAAACCCCGATTATACTCATGTTTTCCTAGTTGATGTTTTTTTTTTAATTGTTCTTTTCTTGCTGCACCTTGCTCCACTTCGACCACTGTTCGCATTTGCTTTCCTTCCGCAACGATTGACTGATCGTCAGCACGGTTACACTCCAACCACATGCATACGGCCGTCACCGCACAGGTCGATGTTAAAATGGGGATGGGCCGGGTGTATGTGTACACCAAAAAAAACTAAACCACTTTTGAAAAAAAAAGTGTACACACTTGCATAAAGGCAACGGTCGTTGCCAGTATATGAAAGAGTGGGTGTGACTGTGTGAGATGTAATAAAAACGATCCAAGTGCATCAAATCGCTCATCCTCTACAAAGAAGGACGGTATGAACCGGCGCCTTCTTTGCTTCCTTTTTTCTATTGAGAAAATTATTAAAGGAGCACACGCACACCCACACCAACACACGCACCGTACCGTGTTTCAGCTTTACCACCACACATGTTTCTTACCCTTACACGCTATGAGTTTAACTTAGTGTAACCCCTCGAGGAGCTCTGTACGGACCCCTCGGGGGGGGGGGGGGGGATTGATTTTCCTCGCTCTTCCTTCCCCCCCCCCCCCCCCCCCCCCCCCCCCCCTCGGGGGGGGGGGGGGGAGCAAACGAACGGGCAAAGTATGTCGTGCCGCTGTCTGCTATTATTGCCGCTTCCTTTACGTTACAGGATCAGGTTACTTTTCACTTCTTCCTCTTCTTCCTCCTCTTCACATTCACTCTCGCTCTCTTGCTCTCTCTCACTCTCTCTCTCTCTCTCTCTGATTCAGACCTAACCTAACCTTACTAGTCAGTATGGTTTTTTTTCGCAACGCAACGTAACGATGATGGAGTTGAGTTACATCATTCACACATTCGTTCATAAACCCGTCAAACCCAACAAACGTTCACACCTACAGCACAACCATACATACTCATCCTCCGCCACGTTGCGTTTGTGGTTCATGTTTTCGTCTTTTTCTTGCCAGCGCTAGAAGCCCCTCATCCTTCCTCGCCTACCGCCACACATCACGCACGTTTGTTTCGCTACGAACTAAATCGAATGTATAATATAAAGTTTTGCACAGAAACAAAAACAAACGCACATCCATTTCCTTTTGCGGCACCACTGTATGAATTCGATATGAAATTACATTTTGAAGTAACACTACATTAAGTTGAGCGGAGAGGAAAATACAAAAAAAAATAAACCTAATCAAAAGTATCGCGCAGCTTTCCGGACTCGCTCGCTGCCTACACTACCGCCTAGCTCGTAGCTAATCTCCATTTCTCTTCACCGCTGCTGCTTCTGCAGTTTGCGCTTACAATCTAACAGACTTTTCCTTGGTGCTACGGTCCAAGATCAAATCTTTCCCTAGTGCACTTCACGTCCTCTCTCTGTCGTGCTTCGAAAATTAATTTCATCAAAATCAAATAAATGCATCATTCCACGGTTTTACATTATCTAGGTTCTGCCATAATCGTAAGGTGTATGTGTATATGTGTATTTTCGTGTGCGTGTGTGTGTGTGTGTCTCTGTAAGTGTATGTGTATATTGCTTTAGTATGTATATTTTGTTCGTTTTCTTTTTATATATTCAAGACTTTTATCTCTCCTCTCGATTATTTCTTCTCCCTCGTTTTCACCAGCGTTTCACTTTACACCGGGCGACGCGGCTAGGTCAGCGTGTGCGTTTTCGTTTTACTTTTTCTAAAAGAAAAAAAAACATGTGTCGTAGAATAATATAAATGCAAATGTTTCCTTCCCCGCACACCTCCGTTCGATAATGAGTACTGCAAATGCGCATAATTTTAATGTGTATGTGTGTGTTTCTTTTTTAAATAATGTACACTTAATTACCGTAACCTGTTGTTACCCCCGTCGTTTAGGCCCCCCCTACAATAGGGCGTAATTTCGAAAAGACTACCATCATACGGATTTATCAATACATTTTAGAAATCTTTTTAACTTTTCGCATCCCGTTCAGCTATTGACTTGCAATCAACTAGTAAGGATTTTTTTGGATTTAATTGCTTTACAAAATGATTGTTTTTTAGATTGCCCTGCCGAATGGAATCGAATCAAGCAGCACTCTATCCTTCTCCAAACACAACCATAACGCGCGTTCTGCATTCATCTACTCTATTTTCCATATTGCTTATGTACACGGCGTTTAGCGCTCCTTTCTGGTAATTCAATAGTGTCCGATTAAACAAGACAAAAATCTGCTAAAAATTAGTCTAATCATTTGATAATCGGTGTTAGCAAAACAAAAGAAGGAACAAACAAAAGCTAGTGCTACCACACACTACTCACACACACATTCACATACATGCCGCGTCGCCAATAATCAAACTATTCCGAAAGTAGTTGGATATGGTGAAAAAAAAACCAAAAAAAAAATCATAAGATCATAAGAAAAAACAAACTTTAGCGAAATACGCATTTCGCACTAACTTAAATCCGAAAACGATAAGAGCGAAAAACAAGGTCTTAAATACTAGTGCTTGCTGCGTCCTGTGCAAGCGCTTTGTTTATGTATGTGAGTCTGTGTGTGTGTGTAAGTGTCTGTAAGTGTGGAGGTGTAGGTAGTGTATATAACTGTCTTTTTTCTTACTGAGCTAGGCGCGTGAGGGCAGGGCTCACGCGGGAGGGCCAACCCTACCATTATAATTATTTAGAGCATGCTTAAGTGGCTAATATTTTGTTTTAAATGATATATTGCATCAAGAAATAAATAGTTGGTTAATCTGATCGTGCCTTCTCCTCCTGTTCCTTCCTTTCCCCTTAGCTCTGGTTTCCACCTTCCATCAGCCTTACGGACTCCCTCCTCTAATCATCCACGACCCGTGTGAGGAAGCGCACATCCAGCACATCCCCTTCCTACTTTTTTCTTGCATCCCGGTTAGATTGCATTTTCTCAGTTCACATTGCTGTACCGCAACTGCCTCCCCCCCCCTCCCCTCCGCATTTCCCGCGTTGCTATGCCGTGCGGATTGTGGGAGGTTCAGTTGTGCACCGGCATCGGCAGCGAGCCGAGCAGATTGTTCGCGAACGCCGCATTGTTAAACTTGAAGTGTCGCTTGTCGTAGAACTTGAGCAGCGCGGGCGAGTAGGGGTGCTTCTCCTTCAGGTGCATGTAGTGTACTTCCGGCTCGTTTGTCGTGTGGCCACACTCCTCGCACACGTACATCTGGGAAAGGAGAAAAGAGAAGACAGAAACGGGCATTAAGTAAGACTGGGGCTTCACCGTCGATCGCGATTATCTACCTTCGTTCGGCGCTCCTTGTACGCGTACTGGTGCTGGACGCCGTGCACCTTCAGACAGTGCGACTCGAGCGAACAGCGCTGGGTGAAGGACTTCTCGCACAGGTTGCACTTGTACGGCCGGACGCCGGTGTGCGTGCGCGTGTGGCGCTTCAGATCGAACGTGTCGTTGAAGCCCTTGGCGCAGAACGTGCACAGGTAGCGCTTCACGTCCGAGTGGCACTTCATGTGACGGTTCAGCAGCCGCTGCAGGCTAAACGTTTTCGAGCAGATGCGGCAGACGAAGCGGTTCTGGTCGTCGTCCGTGTTGGTGCTGGTGCCGTTCGCGCCGTTGCTATTCGTCGCACTCGAGCCCGGCGAGCCGCAGCCGTTCGGCGAGGAGGCGGACGACGAGGAGGACGACGATACCGAGGACGCGGAGGATGAGTTGGTGGAACCGTTCTCGAGATGGTGCTGAAGATGCGGCTGCTGCAGCTGTTGCTGGTGCTGCTGCTGATGATGGTGTTGCTGCTGCTGCTGTTGCTGTTGCTGTTGTTGTTGCTGCTGCTGCTGCTGCTGTTGGTGGTGGTGATGGTTGCGCTGTTTCGTGCCAGCGGACAGCTGCTTGCCACCGTGCCGGTCCTCCGAGCGCATCCGCAGCGGCACGTTCTCGATCGCAAGCGGATTCTTGATGCCGTGTCCGCCATTGACGAACTGCAGCTCCGAGTCGGCCGGAAGTCCCAACTGCTTGGAGAACGGCAAGGTACCGTGGGTGAGGGGGGTGCCGGGATGTTTCAAAAATGAGACAAGAGAATGCAGATTAGTTTACCATGCTCGGGACAATCGATGTTATGTCAGGATCCCACATAAACGCGTTAATGAATAAAACTGCTATACGGGAATGATGCTACAGTAGGAACGTCGATTATCCGGGAGTGGTCGGGAGACATTATGGATATGCAAGGGTAATACAACCAAGTAAATGTAAACGAATTTATTTTCGAGCATAAAATCGATTTCTTTGCTAACAGATAAGCAGAACAGAGGGGGACAGATAGAGGACAGGCAGAGCAGATGGTTCTTGTCCTAACTAGATCTCGATCATCTGTTAATGGATATTTTATCAATGAAGTCTCCCCGGGAACTCCGTACCCGTATAATCGACGTTCCACTGTTTTATTGTATCATTCAGGACTGCTTTATCACTCAATGTAAAATTGTTTTGGAAATTATGAAAGCAGCCAATATAAAACCCTGCGTTACGAACGAAAACTGTTATACGTGAATTTTAATGTACCCAATCAGCTGCTGTTATACGCGTCGGGAAGCCGATCGGCACATAATGACTGCAGCTCCGTGCAGTTCACGATTCTTTAAACTTACATTTTGTATCGTGGTTGCGAGTACCGCTGGCGGTGGACCGGCCACCGGAACGTTGTGCGCACCGAGGCTGGCCACCGCAGCTACCGCTGCCGCGGACGAGGCGGACGACGACACCGAAGAGGTCGAATTGCTGCCGGGCGATCGTACTCCACCGGTCGAGCGCTGGTGCGACGAGGGCGGCTGCTGTTGCTGCTGCTGCTGCTGAAGGTGAGTGGTTGGACCGCCGGCGCCCGCCAGCTGCAGGTTCATCGCAAACGGGCCCTGCAGCGGCTGCAGGCTCTGGTGTAGATCAAAGTCGAGCGAGGATCCGCCACCGGGCGATGGTAGCGATAGATTGCTGTCCAGCTGGTCGTAGCGTAACAAAGGCTGGAACGTGCCGTACGTACCGCCGTTGGCCGCCGTCTGCAGGTAGCTCGGAGGTTGGCTACCGTCCTGTCCGTGGTACTTGCTGGCGAGCGAATGCAGCGTTGTGTGCTGGTGGCCGCCTCCGAGTCCATGCTGCGACCCAAAGTTGGCCGCCGTCATGTTGGTGTACTCGCGTGACAGCACGAGGTGGGCGCCACCATTAGCCGCACCATGCTGCTGCTGGTCGGTGCCCGGCGCCGCCGAGGGAAACGCGTCCCCGAGTGTATCGTGCACCGTGTCGATCTGGTGCAGCGACGCGTTCACCGAGTCGGGCGTCAGGGAAGGCGTCGAGGTGAGTTCGAGATCGTTGCAGTTGCTCGACTGCTCGTCCTGCATGCCACGCGAGTAGAGCGAGAAGTCCGCATCGCTCAGACAGCCGTCGAGCAGCCCGTTCGGGCTGCCGCCAGCCGACGCCGGATAGGTGGTAAGCGTCGCCGTCAGCTGCATCGAATCGCCCATGTCCATCATCGAGTCGGCCACATCGTATCCGCCACCGCCGGTCCCATTACCAGCACCGCCACCCGTTCCATTACCCGCGTCACCGGTGGCGCTGGCGTACAGTAGTGCCGCGTCCACCTTCCCATCGTACCCGAGATCGACCTCGTCCTTCAGCGCTAGGCCGAAGTGATTGTGCAGCATCAGCGAGCAATGCTTGCTCATGACGGCGGCTGCGGCCGCCACCGCCGACGTGCCGTTGCCTCCTTGCTGACCGTTGCCTCCCGTACCGCCGCCACTGCCGTCCGTCGCGCTGCCATACGTGAAACCGGTGCCAAGCCCGAGAATAACGCCGCCACCGAGCCCGGTCCCCCCGACGCCACCCGTTCCGGCCAAATCCTGCGCGTCGCACTCGAGCGAACTGAGCAGCTGCTGATAGCTGGCTGCACTGTTCGTCAGGAAGCCCCCGTTCGCGTTGTACCCGTTCAGGCCGCCGCTCGCGCCGCCGCCCTTGAGACTTTCGTAGAACGGTGGCAGTGAGCCGGTCGGCGGGCTGTTTGGCCCGTAGTTCGAGCGACCATCCCGGCCACCCATACCGCCGCCCGCTCCGCCGGCTCCGAGTGCTCCACCGCCTCCTCCACCGCCGGAGGAAAAGTTTATGCCGCCGCCGCCACCGCCGCCTCCGCCCGTTCCGGCGCCTCCACCGGCCGAGCCACCACCAGACTGTCCGCCTCCGCCTGTTCCTCCACTTCCGCCACCGTTCGATGAGCGACCATGGCCTGCCGCTCCCTGCATGATGCCGCTGATGACAGCCGCGGCCGCCGCTGCCCGAGCCGCCGAAGATGACGCACTACCCCCACCGCGGTGATACGGTGGCAGGTGGTTGTGGTGCAGGATTGAGGCCGTCCGTTCCCGTCGCCCCATCGGGCGCTCCTCCCGTTCTTCCTCCTTTTCCTGCTCCTTCTCCCCGGTGTTGCTGACCGCACGCTTGGGGATGTGATAATCGATCGGTTGCTCCTGTTCCGGCTCCACCGTCAGCAGCACCATCGGCCGCACCTTCAGATCCACCGCCCGCGGGCTATCGTCCAGCTGGGGCTGATGGTGGTGGTGGTGGGGCTGATGGTGATGATGGTGGTGTTGGTGGTGGTGGTGCGGCTGTTGCTGCTGCTGCTGATGCTGTGTCGCCGACTGCTCCTCCACCGCTGGCTGACTCTTGCGCACGGCAGGCGTCCGCTGGATGACCGAGCAGCGCACGACCGCCGGCGAAGGGACGCGCTCCTTGGCCGGCGGTGGCGTGGGCGACGGTAGCCGCAGCCGACGCTGATACTGTTCGCTGCCCGGGATGATTGGATCGTCGCGCACGATCGTCTCCGGCTTGCGCGCGTCCTTCTTACTGTTTTCCACCTCCACCACCTCCTCCTCCTCTTCCTCCATCACCTTCTTCTTTTCCACCTCTTCTTCCTCATCCTCTTCCTGCTCCTCGTTGTCGTTCTCCTCGACCGACTTCGGATCCGTCGTCACCGGGGGCAGCGGGGGAGGCGTCGGTGGATACACTTTCCGCTCTGCGTTCGTGAGCACGTGGCCCCGCGGCCCAATGAACGGGGCCGGACCTTCCGTCACACGCAGACACGTGGAGCTCACGATCGCTGGCCGCCGCTTGTCGTACTTCGGTGGTACGGTTGCTGGCGGTGTCGCCGGCCGGGGCTCCTTCTGCTCTTCGCAGCGCACCAACACTGCCGGTGGTGCTGGCGGCGGCGGTGGTGATGGAGGTGCAGGCGGTGCGGCCGGTCCGACCGGTGATGCTGGTGCCGGGGGCTGCTGCTTGCGCTGCTGACTCACCAACGGTACCGCCCGTTGCGTTACCGCCATCGGCTTCTCATCCTCGCTGCTGCCCGTGTCTTCCTCCTCCACTGCCGGCTTGCTGCTGCTACTGCTAGTGCCACTCTTCTCAAACACCGCCGGGCGGGCTGCTGGTGGCACTGCTGCGGTTGGTGGTAGGTGCGGGCGCCTACCCGCTCCCAGGAAAAGCCGCGGCTGATGATGGTGCGCGGCCGCGGTGGACGTTTCTTTGGCAGTGAGACCGCTGTGGTAGAGGCTGAGGGCCGCGTTTCGGTGGTAGGCCGCGAGACTGCTAGCGCCACCGCTGCCGCTGTAACCCAATTTGTTGTTGCTGCCCTCGTGCAGCGCACCGATAGCGGTGGTGGCGGGATTGCTGTGGATGGTACTGTTGTTGCCATCCTGGCCACCGAGCGTGTCCCGGTCTGCCGCGGAAGGATGGGCGAATATGGAGAGCGAAGGGGACGCCGCCCTCTTCCGGCACGGTGGACTGAGGCGGTTCTCCTCGCTGAATATGTCGTGCTCTGGAAAATGAACAGGAAGCAAAAGGAACTGGAATCAGCTGATTTGTTCATTTCAAGATATTTTTCTTCTTCTTAGCAAATCTTGTGCTTGAGCAGCTTCTTTCAAGGATGGAAGTTATAAAAAATGAAATTAAAATAATAATTTTGAAAATTGTGCAAAAAAGGTACATGATTGTGTTTTTCGCGAATTGTAAAAGCAATCCGATTCGCCCAAAGAGCTATCAAAGCTAAAACACGGAAAATTTAACCGCGTAACAACCGAAAGGATGTTGCAGTACACCCGAATGTGACGACCTAGTTGCATAAATGTAAATAAGTAATATGTAACAAACAAAAAAAAAACAAAAATAACGAATTCAAGCAAACATCACTTCATCAGATAAGAATAAAGTAAGAACCTGACTCTTTTTTTTTTCGTAACATCTACTTTCCTTGTAGATTTTTCCACATTTGCTTCAAAAACAATCCAAAAAAAACAACATTGAAAAAAACAAAACAAAGTCAAGAACCGAATGAAGCGTCTTTTCGTTTTTCCTTCAATAGAACAAAAGTCCACAAAACGTGCGTTCGGGGCAATGTCACAAGCCGCCACCCCTCTTCTCCCTCCGCCTAAGCGTGGATGTTGTCTATTTTGCTTTCTTACTTCAAGACACCTCCCCCCTCCTCCCCCCAACCCGCCGCATCTTTGCAACCACTGTTTTCTTCCAACAAGTTTAACAAGCAAACAGTGGAGAAAAAGAAAACCACAACAAGGGTTCAAGTTCGTGTCACATGCAAAGCTGCCGCCCCGCCGTGTGACCTTCGCATTCCCTGTGGCATGACCTCTCTCACACTCCAGAACTTCACGAACCGTGCTGTACAGCCGACCTGCTCCCTGGTGCACACCAGTTGGGTGATCACACCTCTTTGCACCCACCCTTTGCTGCCTGTAGCCGGAAAGTGGCTGTGGTTCGACCAGCACACCCGCCGAGGGTTGAAAATATTGAAATCGATACCCCGGGGGGGAGGGTTCGGGGGTGCGCGCGGTGGGTCGAAAAACAGAGATTCCTGGTTGAATAATTGCATCCGAAATGTTATTGCGTTCCCGGGATGAAGCCGGCCACCCTCTGCCCGCGCGCGCATAATTATTGCGGGGGATGACACTCGCTCGCTAGGCCGGGGAGCCGTGTAAGGCCCCGGGGACGTGCGTATGTGTGGACGGGCGCGTGACTCACGTGTCCTCCCGACACCTCCCTCTCCCCCCCTCCACCCCCTCCCGCCTCTTTCTACTCCTCCCACTGCATCCTTCAACGGGCATTTTCTTTCGCAGTCGCAGCCAGGAGAATAACGAGATTCCCTTTGCTTCGAAATCTGGCAAATACGCTTGTGATTCGGCACGAATGCACGACGATTTCCCTTTTGATTTCATTTCGTTTGAGTGAAACAACAAGGGGGGGGGGGATGTGGAGTGCGCTGGGGGTTGGAGGGGGAGTTTGGCGAATGAATGGGAATATTCGGTTCGAGAACCCGCCGGACGCAGAAACGTGATGTTGTTTCAGTTCGCTTCGCTCTGCACCGCGCGCGCTGCCGTTCGGCGGCGAATCCATTCCGAATCTGCCACGAATTTGCATCGAATGTCCTTCGGGAATGTCGTCGTCGTTTGTTTTTTTTTTTTTCGGGCGGGGATGCCGACTCTAGAACGGATTTTTTTTTGTCCAACGAAAAAAAGGGGAATAACACTGCGGCTCGTGTGCGAGCGCCACACGGTTTCTTACAGGGTGAAATTAGTTTAATTTTTTTTTTTGGGAGAGGTGAGATGGCTGTAGCCTTTACATATTTACCACGTGCCCTTGCCGGTGGAATGAATGATCGTTTAATTTTCCCCTTTCCCTTGCACCTACCGCCCGCCTCACTCACCAAACCCCAGACAGGGATGGGAACTTGTGGAACTTGTGTGTTCTGCGCAGCTCGCTTCGGTTTTGGTTGCCAAGTTTTAGGTTAGAAACATTTTTGGGATTTAGCAATACGGCCTGGCCGTTACTACCGAATAAAAAAAACACATTTTTGGGATTGAAGCACTACGAGTAAGTGTCAGTTTTATGAATCAGCAAGAGAAAAAATCTTCACGGACGTGGTTATTAATGAATCTCAATGAATAATTAAGATTTGAAGAATAATTCTTAAGATTTTTTAATCATGGCATTTAAGAATGTTGATAACCTTCGAAGATCTTCATCATTAAGAAGGAAGATATGTACAACAGATTAGAAGGATGAATGAATTTTATTTCTTACTTCTTTAAAAAAGATTCTTGAAGCTCGAGATTCTTCCGTTTTTTAAAGCTCTTGAAACTCTAAATGAATCAGATGGGACTCTAGATGAATAAGTGAATCTTCAAAAACTCATTCATTCAGTTAGATGTCAAAGCTCATGAGTTTTCCAGGATTCATGATTCGAGTCGTAATTCGAACCATTCTTCGCCGAAAATTCATACGAACCAATCTATGAAAAGCTGTCACTTTGTGGTTTGGTTCACGAATCTGTTACAGACACTTCAGAGGGAAAGCGCAAACCATCGAGTCCCACACCACCCTCTTCACTTCCGGTGAGATATTTGTATGTTCCCTTTGTTTCCTCCTGTTGCTGCTTATATTGCTCCACACCTAATTTGTGGCGCGAATGTGATTTGCATACGCGACAGGTGACAATGGTGAAATATACTTTTTTTTTATAATCAGAACCCTCTCTTTACGTTCTCATCGATGGTGTGTGTGTGTGGGAAACGTTTATTAAAAAAAACAACCACCCTTACAACAACCCGTAACACAAACATCGAAACGGAAGAAGGAAGTGTTTGGCGATGGACACAGTGGAAAAAAAGGGAACAGAATAAGCAAATAAACAGTCAACCGAACAGTCCCATTCACATTCTAATTCAACAACACTCGGACAACAATGCTATCTATAAGGCTAGCATTACCGAGGTAAAATAAGGTAATCCAACGTATGTGTGCGGAATATTTAAAAAGTTTACAGACCACCCTCCGTCGGTGGGGCTTGGAGGGAACGGCCTGTGCCAACCCTTCCCGAAAAGCTCATCAATGAAACAATGTAGCCACTCTACCTGCCCTATTGTGGTGCTAAGAATGCTTACACGCAATGCTTTCTGTGTGCGGTTGCCTGCATATCGTCAAATAGAAAATTGGAAGGCTAAAAATGCAAAATCGAATTGTTTTCTAAAAACATGCGTATTGAAGCAATAGCAATTATCACTCTTTTCAAACATGCAATCACTCTCTGCTCTTTCTGTTTTTTTTTTTAACTTCCAAAAGTACCAGTACATAAATGACAAGCAGTAAAAGCATTATCATAACTAAAGCCAGTCTCGAATCGCTCTTACACATGTTACAAATTGAAAAAGTTCTTTGCATCACATCGTCCCCTCCACCCCCATTTACAGTTCGTTGCACCTGCAGTAAAGGGTGGGTGCGGAGAGGGGAAGTAGCCGGAATGCCATTTAAAATGGCGTCACATAATCCACACCGCACAACAAACGATTGGCAGACGCACCTTCACTCAGCAAGGTTACAGAAGGGGTGGAGGGTGGGGTGAAGGTGACAACAGGTACTTTGTTCCCAATTTGAACCAATGCTGTCCATTTTTAATGCACTGTGAATGGAAAGAGCGGAAAATAGGGTACGTTTGCGACGTGTGTTGCATAACTTAAGGCGTCTTGCAGTAAGGGTTTGCGCCTAGAAGTATGCAACTTGAGGTAAAAAATAGTTGATTTAGTCATTTTAGAGATGCTTCTTTTTCGAGGTGTCAAACCTACACTATGATTGAGAGACTTGCAGCGGGAAGCGGGGAAAGATGCATCACTGGTCGAGCAAGGCGGAAGACCTGTACAGTAAGCACAGCTAGCACATCTACAGTAACATCTACATCTAGCACATCTACAGTACATCTACAGTAAGCACAGCTAGCACAGCTAGCATCGACAGTAATTAGCTCACCGGTGCCAAGGCGACACAAAAACAAGACCCTCAGAGGCTTCCACTTCCCCAGGGCACGTGCCCGCTGTGGGTGAGATGCGATGCGATGCGCCACTCATCAGTCTCAACGGCAGGCACCAGTTACGGTCGTGCCAGTCATCGACGCCGGACACGCACGGGAACCATGAATCGGTCCACCGCAGCTCCACCGCTCCCAACCAACGGGACGATGGCGACAGTGCTCGAGGGGGAGGAAAGTGAAATACTGATCTGTGACGATACCATCATCCCGGAAGGCATTGCGAGTGCCCGGTTTCAGGTGCTGGTATGGGCGGCGTACACCTTCACCCTCGCCGCCTCGATCGTGGGCAACTGTTCGGTGCTGGCGATCGTCGCCAGCCAGCCGCGGATGCGCACCGTCACCAACCTGTTCCTGGCCAACCTGGCCCTCGGCGATCTGCTCATGACGCTGTTCTGCGTGCCGTTTTCCTCCGTGTCCATGTTTGTGCTGCAGTACTGGCCGTTCGGCGCGGCGCTTTGTCAAACGGTGAACTACTTCCAGGCAGTGTCAGTGCTCGTGTCCGCCTACACGCTGGTGGCGCTCAGTGCGGATCGCTACCGAGCCATCATGTGGCCGTTGCGATCCCGTCGGCGACCACCCCGCCGTCCGATCGCGCTCCTGCTGATTGGGCTCGTGTGGATCGGTGCCGCCGCGACAGCCCTGCCGATCCCGCTGCACTCGACGCTGGTCCAGCCGAGCCCGTGGCATGCCCACTGTGAGCAGGCCGTCTGTACGGAGGTGTGGACGGACGCTACCGCGGACAAGGCCTACTCGCTCACGCTTACCCTCGCCCAGTTTGCGCTGCCGCTCGCCACGCTCGTGTACACGTACTCCTGCATCGGGTGGCGCGTCTGGGCCCGCAGCACCAACCGCAGCTTCCCGTCGGCCTCGGTGCGCCAGTTCCGGCGCGCTCGCCGGCGCACGGTGCAGATGACGCTGGCCGTGGTGGCCGCGTTCGTCGTCTGCTGGATGCCGTTCAATGCGCTGCTGCTGGCCCCGTTGGACGACCCGAACTGGCCACCGCTACCGTACCTCTGGTTCGCCTTCCACTGGCTGGCCATGTCGCACTGCTGCCTCAACCCGCTCATCTACTGCTACATGAACGCCAAGTTTCGGGCCGGCTTTCGGGCGGTGCTGCTCGACCCGCTGGTGCGACTATGGAGAAGGAGCGGACACTGCTGTCTCGGGGGTCGGCACCGGGCGAGCGGCACCACGATCAGCAGTGAGCGACTGCCCGTGGGAAGCGGGGCGGAGGTCGAAATGGCGACGCAAACATGAGCCGGAAGATTGTAACAAATACGGAAGCAATATAGCATAGCGCGTGCATAGTGCACATTGTGATTATAGTTTGTTACTGTTATGATACCCCAAAATAAAGAAATCGCCGTTTATCTCATTCCTCGCTCCATACACCTACCATGGGGTTTTTTTAAGTTGAAATTTGAAAAATTAATGTGATTGATTATTTTACCAAATTACATTTAGAAAGAGGTAGAACAAAGAAAACACACTTTTCTTCTTCTTTGGCCCGCTCACATCCGAGCACGTCTAAAAGACATGGCCAGGTCACACTTTTAAAACATTCAAATTCGAGGCTCGAACCTTAGGCAGTAAGAACTAGAGCTCGTACTGATAGCTAGCCTTACCGATTGCGCTATCCACGCTACAATGAGCATAGGCCTTAGTAGTCGCTTTCATTTTGTTGAAAAGCGTTACGTTTCGTGAGTTTATAAAACTGGTTTATTATGAAACGCGTTGAACAGCGTTTGAAACCATACAAAATTGCATTTAAAACAATTTTATGTTGGTTTACAAAAAAATATAATATTGTGTAAGAAAGTTAGCCGGTCAAGTAAGTTGCCTTTCTCTCTGCTCTTCTTCGACTTGTTTTTACTTTTTTACAATTCCCCCTTGGTGGCTGGGAAAGAGCAACAACCTTTCTCGCTGCGTTCGAAGCCCCATCGCTGTTGCTCCGTTCCCTTCCCAGCTCATTATACCCATTCGAATTTCCTTCAAGACTTGAAACACCAGAACTAGGAGATGATGAGGACGAGGAGGGAGGGATGATGATGATGATGATGATGATGATGAGCCTCCTCGCTTGCTGGCGTCATTTCCGGAAGCTTTAAAAAGAACGGACCCCACTACACACACACACACACACACAAAAACAACTCAACCAAGAAAAGTTCAGTTGTTCCAAGAAAGGTAGGCTCTGTGCTTCGCTGTTTTTTTTTTGCTTCATCTTGTTCTTTGCACTCCATCCCCTTCCTCGTCCCCTTCCCCTTCGTGTGCACGACCAGGTGAAATTGCTTAGATTATTATCCTCCACTTCTTACCTTCCTAATCGTGCCTCGCGCTCGCTCCCGCCCCACCGAAGCACAAGTCCCCATTAGAAAAAGAGTGCAAGAATTTTCCGCTGCCATAAAGGCATTGACGAGGAGACAACGGCCAGTCTTGCCCCCGCTCCACCAACCCTGTTTTCTTGCCTGCTTTTTTTTTGTTTCGCTTCCCCTTCGCGCTGCTGCTTGCTCCGTTGCGCACAGCATGTACTACACACGGTGCGTTGTATTATTTTGTTTCGCTTCAAACCAGCAGCGGCATCGCTGCGATGATTCAAAGCTGCCGGGGAGAGAACAGCTCATTACACTGCGCGCTCAAGGTACAGGTTACCTGTCCCCTTCCCGTTCCACCTCCCCCCCCCCTTCCAACATAGCACACCCCACTCGCAAGAACGCAGCACCTTCCTCCGGGGCCGGTGCCGTCCACCCCTCCATTATGCTACGTTTTACACGAATCTACACACAAACGGTGCAACCGGATGGGGAGGGCGCAAACGAAACCAGGGAGGGCAGGGAACGGAACGAACAACGAGAACGAACGCTAGCAACAGTCACAACACGGTGGCCCGCGGTCGGAACGGTGTCTCTGCGCTGCTGGTGGCTCGGATGAGAAAACAGAGAACCGGTATTCAACGAAGCATAGCTAATGCACACAGGCAGACGGACGGACACACATACACACAAACAGTGCCATCGTCATCGTACAAAACAACGCGATCAGGTCCCGCGAGCGCACGCGCGTCAAACGCACCGCGATCAGGCTAACTGTATCCAAGCGAGATCCGTTCGTCTCAAACTGTCTCTCGATTTTCTCTCTCTCTCTCTTTCTCCCTCTTCCTCTCCCGGATTGTCTCCCTTCCAATTGCCGTTTGTTCTAAAGTAACGATCACTACGATGAAAGAAAAGGTGGAACAAAGAACGTTCGCGGTACGGGTTCGTCGCCTGACGGCTGACGGCTGAAAAGTTTTTCGTTTCGTTTGAGACTGTGCTTCAATTTTCAAGTCTGCCTTGTTGTGTTCTGGCATGGTATTTTTTAAACGTGCTTCCACCTCTCGGTTAACGCATCTTGCTTTCACGCAGTCTTCTTGATTCACTCTTCCCTTTTCCAATCAAAAAAAAATGTAAAGAAAATAAAAATCAACCGCTTAAAAAAATTAAGAAACGAACCTGCGCATGATACCTCGCGATCGCATTGTGTGTGTGTGTTTTTTTTTTATTCTTCTTCCTTTTTTTATCACACTGGCACTGTGAATGTGTGCAGATGATTGCGTGTTGGAGACGGGTAGGGAAAAAGATCGAAAGAACCTGTATCGAGAAAGGCAAACAGTCCCGCTACCCACCAACCCCTTTGTGGTACCTTTTGGCCTCCAACACCTCAACCCGTTCGCTCTGGTCGCTCTCTTCATTGCATATCAATAATCCCATCTCTCGCTCTCTCTCTCTCTCCCTCTCTCCCCCTCTTTTCTCTTTGTTATGTATACATTCCTGCTGCTGCTGCTGCTTCCTCTGGATGGATAGCAAAGCTTTTCATCATTCTAGCCACGAACAACGCCGACCCTCCCTGTCTCACCATCCCTTTTCACTCGATTGTTTCAAAGCAGCAAACGATAGAGAAGCACAGCCGGGATGGCGCAGGCGACGAACCTGCACTCCTCCTTCGTACCCCCCCCCCCCCCCTCCTCCCAACGCTCCCGTGCGCGATCGCGCCGTAGAAGAACCGTTCGAAGGACTTGTTTTATTCTTGCCCAAACGGAAAGAAGATCGCGGAACTGTGCCTTGCTGCCCGTGCGCTCGGCTTTAGTTGCTGATCCCCATACCCCACATTCTCCGCTGCCGACAAACGGGGTAGGTTTTACACACGCGAGCTGCTCTCTTCTGCCCGGAGGCTTTTGTGTGCTCATCGGAATTCAGCTGCTGCCTGCCACCGCTGCTGCTCATTATGCGCGAACGAGGAAGCGGCCAGGCTTGCCCGAGCGAGCGTTCAGAGCCGTTTCCTGAGTGTGTGAAAAATGCCGTAGCGAGCGGGAGGGGCACAGCAAGCGTTGGAAGTATCATAAAGGCGCATCCGTGTACCGTGTACAAAGAATGTTACATGACGAGATGCTTTTCCCGCATTGATGCGAAAAAAAAATAATACGACAAAAAAAAATGCACAACTACCTTTTTTAAGGTGAATAATAAAGATGCATTGCTGTATTACTTCGAGCGAAACGCAGTGAGAACTGCCCCTAAAGCGTATTACTCCTTCTGGTGGGTTTGTTATTAAAAAAACCCCATTTGCTTGAGGAGAACATTCTTTTTACAACAGTACTTCACAATTACGAACCATCAAATTGTTTTGCTGTGCAGCCCTTGGAATCTTCGTGTATTGCTTATGTGACGTTATTGTTCTTTTACGAATTTGCTGTTCATGATGGCGTTTTTTTTCTTCTTTCTAGCACAATGTTGAACCCCAGAAATCGAAGAAAGTAATGAGAATTAATTTCTGTGTAAATAAAAATTAAATTTTATAGTTGGATTATTTTCAGCTCTACAGATGAAACTCATTTCAAACAGCTGCGTTAAAACAATTCATGTTTTAAGACAACAACAACACAGGTTATCACACAGCAGTGATGCATGTTAGCCGCAATAAATTTCTTAAAATAGGATTTTTTTTTGCAAAACTCAAACAAACTCAAAAACTTAAAGCATTTGGGAATGACCGAACAGACTGTATTGGCTATATTCTCACGAACGTTGCCGAAAACGCTTACGCTTCAGACAGTTAATATTGTTTGCAATTAAATTTAACATGTTTCAATTATCTATCGTTCGATTCGTTGCTTGAATAATGCTCGACAGCTTCCCGAAACCGATTTTTTTTATTTATTTTATTCTCAAGCGGCCCTATATCTTTGTGTGTGTTTTTTTTATATAAAAAGAAACAACATGGATCCCCCCTCCCCTCTATCTTCCCGGTAAGTAACTGAATCAAACCCAACTAATCCGACACGTACGGACATCAACGGAGAAGATTTTCTTGTGGATTCTTGAAGCACATCTTCAAGTTCGTCAGAATACATACAGACACCGGTTTACACATACCAACGAGTTCGGCAACGGACCAGAACCAATCTTGGAAGCTAAAGGGTGGCCATAGCAGCGGCCCCAAGAAGTGTAGCAGCGTTGAACGCGAAGCAACGCGAAGAGAATAGAACGGAAAGGTTCCTCTTCCACATGTTCTAGTCTGGTGAGCTTTCGTGTGTAAACGTGTACCTACTAAGAGTGTGTGCAGGCGGAAAATATAACATTACATTCCCACACCACACACTTCCGGGGGGCCCGGGGTGCTGGGGGGCAGGGCAAGGAATGCGGGAGGCGGAATGAGTTTATTTCCCTTCCGTTCTGTAACTTCCCACATCACACCCCTCTCCCCCCCCCCCCCTCCTCCTGGTGGAAAACTAATCTTCATCATAATTTTAGCATAACGCTTTGGGGGGAGGGGGGCAGTCTGAGAAAAGCTTCTCGAAGGAGAGGAAAGCTTACATGCAACAACAACAACAACCACAACACAACAATACACGAGATTTACTCGCAAAGGGCTGAGAAAAGATTAAAGCAGAAGAACGAGGAACATGGCCCATTAAATCCGGCAAAAGCTGCCCCCCCGACAATCAAGAAGCAAAACCGAGTGAGAGAGAGAGAGAGAGAGAGAGAGAAAGAGAAAGGGAGGAAACTTCAGTTTTCTATTATTCCCGCACACAGAAAAAGAAAAACAATCTTCGGCGCTTCGAAAAGGCAGAAATACACACATGGTGAAAAGAGAGAAAGAGAGAGAGAGAGAGAGAGAGAGAGAAAAAGAGCGAGAGAGAGAAAATAGAAACTGAAGCAAAACCTAGCGGACGTCTATCCTCTGCTGCGCCCACCTTTACCGCTGCTTCTCAATCCTCAACAACCACACAACTCCTCCCCCTTCCTCCCTTCTCCCGCCCACCAGCGTATGGGAAGTAATCTGAGCAGAACTGATTTTTCTTTTTTCTTATAACGTTTCCTTCGCCACTTTGGCTTCGGGCCTTTGGCTTGGGTCTATTTTTGTAGCCTTGTTGCTGCTGCTGCTGCGTCTTCTCTGCCATTGCCTCACAACCAGCATAAATCCCGACTGGCACACTGTGTGTGTGTGTATATGTGTGTGTGTGTGCGCATTGAAGGAACAAAAGGTAGATGAGAAGATACACGAAGCGATGGAAACGAACGAACAGTGGAAGGCAGAAGGCCCGAGGAAACCTCCCCAACGCTGGAGCCTCACAATTAAGATGGTCAGGAGCAGTGATGAGGAGAAGGAGGATGAAGAAGAGGAAGAGAAGGAGAATGTGAAAAAGGGGGAAGAAGCGAATGCATAGCTTGAAGATGTGTAGCAGAAAGAAATCACGAGATTTATAAAAAAAAAAACAAAACTGGACATTCTGTTTGTGTCCTTTTCCAACCCCCTCTCGTTTTATCCTTCATTTTCCGCTGAAGAAAAAACATCAAAAAACAAAAAAAAAAGAACAGTCTGCCTAAGGGCTGCCCAGAAGTGTTTGTTCGGTCGTACACAGGCACATACACACATCCACATACCGACACAAAGGGACCGGGGAGGAATAAAACCGGAGCCGCGCCTGGTGCCCCTTTGTGCGCGACAACAGGCACAACGAAAGACTTGAACGAGCGTTCAAGCGAGTATAGCGCAAGAGCGCATTATTTTGATGAAATTATTGGAAATTAAATGTCTAGCACTAGTACCTAGCGGCACCAATTGCCAGTTTGGTTCAGCAACACCTTGCACCTTGCACCCTTTCCCATTATTAAAGGGGTGAGTTTAGTGTACAACTGCAAAACAGGGTAAGAGTGTATTGAAAGCGTTACGTCTTTTACGGTTCGTTCTGTGATAGAAAATTGTAAAAAAAAAACACTCATTAAATGTAATGCACGCGTTAAGAGTCCTTGTAACACAATATTTGCAACGAAAAGAGCTCTTTCTCTCTAACCAGAAGCAAATGTAAATAAACTGGTGCGCACAGGAAACAGAGCTCGGCTATCGGCGCGGCCTGTCGCTTCACGTTCAGCGCGCGCCGCGTCTAGCTTCCTTCGTTCCTTGTTCGAACAGCATAACTTCCTCCCACCTGCAGCATCTCCTGTACACCCACCCACCCATCCACCACCACCCTTCAAAGCAGGCACGATGATGATTCGCGAAAAGAATTGTGAACAAGCCGAACAAGCGACCAACGCGCGGCCACGTTGCCGATGGTGGTGGAAAGAGGAAAACAAGCATTGCAGCACAACATTACAACAATGCCGAGCCCTGTCCTTCCTGTACCTCCCTCCCACCACCACCACCACCAGCAGCAGCAACTGCAGGCTTCGAGATGAGAGCAAAATCAGGTTTTATCAAGGTCAAACTTTTAGAAGATATTGACCTTGCGCGGGACCAGCACTCGCGCAGCACACTCTTCTCGGGCGATGGTTTCGTGCGGACCGGCGGAAAGAAGAGGAAAGGAGGGGGGAGGCGGAGGGACGTGAGAGGGAGTGTAGCTCGCGGTGTACCGTTCGCGAGCGGGCTCGCGCGAGCCGTTCTTCGGTTGTGTGTTGTTTTTTTTTGCCTTTTCTTTCCTGCCCGCTCTTTTCAGTCTCTCCCCTCCCCCCTTACTCGTTTCCTTTTCCACCACACACATATCCATTTGCTGCTTGTATTTTGTGGGGCCGCTCTTTGCGTGAATAAATATGCGCAACCGTCTTGCCACGCGTGGGGGGGGGGGAGTGAGAAGACACGAAACGCACCGAACGCAAGAGAGCAAGTGGTGGGCGCCGTGGGGTTGAAGGTGAGGGTCGGCAGTTTCTGCAGGTCTTCTCCGCTTTTCCGTTCGTTTTCTCGTTTCGGGCCGCGCGACATAATAAAACCAGCGCTGCGCTGCTCGCTCGAAACGAAACGATTTCCGTTACGGAACGTATTCAAAGCGGTACCGCTGGCAAAAGGTGGAGGGTTGTGGAAGGCAGGGTGGTAGACAAGGAACACGATGGGATGGTGGCGTGGAGTGAAGAAAGAGAACGTGAAGATAGGTACACGGAACGAAGACAGCAAAAAAACTTGTTTGTACGAAGGTAAGGCGCGTAAAGTTGCTGCGGAGGACGCGTCTTGGTTTAGGGGGGGGGGGAAATACTCATCACAGGTTCTTGAAAAACGTTGGCGGCAGAAGGGGAAGAGAAAGAACCAATAACAAACACAACAACAACAAAAACCCGATCGAAATGGAGTAAAACGCTAAATTAATCTCCACCGGTAGGAGGGCTTTCCTCCAATGGTTTTCTTGTGTAGTTTGTCCATAGAGTGTTGTAAAATCCCCAAAAAAAAAAAGTCTATAAAATCGACGCAGGTGTGCAATAAATTGGAAAATATTTGTAGAGTAGAAGCAAACACGTTTTTAAGTGTACTCTTGCTATCTCTCAACGTTCTTTCGATGCTTAAAAATCAACAAATAAAACGTCTTTTACACAATGTAGCTTTTCAAAATATTTAAAAAAATTGTCTTTTTGTACTATTAAAATACAATTTAATTGAAAAATAGTATTCTTATAAAAAATATATTATTTATTTATTTGAATGGCATATTTGCCTGGAATAAAAGAACTATAGATTTTGAATGCATTTTTTTTAATATTAATTATTATTATTATTATTATTATTTATTAATCTCATTATTAATTAATCATTATCAATTTATTAATCATCCGGCAATGCTAGAGTTAAACAAAAAGAAAACCAATCTTCTCTTTCTCTTTTGCCCACGCGGAAAAGAAAACAAGTCATCCAAAGACCCTTCTCTAAAAGTAAGAAAAACAAACTTCCAGCACCAAACCGGCAATAAATGTTTACCCGAAAATTGCAATAAAATGCTTCTCCGCTTCATTTGCCACTTTCACGGTCAAACACACACACATATAAACTGCCACTGCAACGCTGCTCTTTCAAAAGGCGAACGAGAATCCTTGACCTAAAGACAAAGGCTCCTTCCCGGGGGGGGGGGGGTGACGTGCGGAAGAGTGGCGAAGGGGATGCGGGCGGGGGGAGAAGGCAATCCGCTAGGAGACATTAAAAATCGTGCCAAACTGTGGGTGGGAGGTGGGCAGGGAAATAAAAATAGTTTGCAAATAATCAATAAACAAAACGCGTGGCCCACCCGTGAAGGTAAAATGAAGCGATAAAGCAGCAACAGTTGACTATTTTTTTTTTTGTTAAATAGGATGAACGGAACTAAACGGGATCTCGGAAACGGCGCGTTTGTACTGTTTTATGGTTATGCAATATACAGGCAGGCACACCGGTTTTCCTTGGGCTAAATGTTTTTTTTTCCGATTTTTATGATGGATTTTTTTTTCCTTAAACCTTAATGTACACTAAAAGATTTAGCGAAGATTTTACAATGCTGCATCTTTAAATGAAGTGGAATATGAACAATATGACTCTCCTGGAGAGAGGGAGAGAGCGAGGGGCACCTTCCTTCGGTGAGGCTGTTTTAATTGTGTTTGTTTAAAGCTTTTTTTTTCTTTCAACTTTTAAGCGTTTGCCATTTTTTTTTTGTTGATGCACACACGTCCTCCCCTCAAGAGCATCCCCAACGGCACAAACCTGCTAACCCTGATCGCAAACTCGGCCCAGACACACACACACACACACACACACGGACGCACAAAATCCTTCTTCCCCCTTCCCGCACGCGGCTCTCCACAACCTTCATTTTTCCCTTCCTTACCGGAATTTGTAGCCCGGTTTTTTTGTTGCTTGCTCTCCACTGCTCAGACGTCTCTTGCAAGCAGTGGAAGGTGACAAACATTAAACCCTTTCACCGCTCTCCTACCCACCCCTTTTGACCCTTGCGCCGGTTATGCCCTTCGCAAGACGCAGTACACCAGAGGCGCAACACGGTGAGGGAGCCGCACAGCACGCGGTTTGTTGACGACGGCCTGCCGCCGTCGCCTCACACAAAATTTGCGAGCGAGCCCCAACACCAACAACCTCCCCTTCCCCCTTACGGTCCGCTTTACGCGTAGGCGAGGACACCAAACTTGACCTAGATTTGCGGTGCGTTGTGTTGTGCACGCCCGCACCGCTTGTATTCCACATGCCAACACACCAACCGGTCCTCCCCGTCGGGTTTGTCTTAGCGGTCGCGCGGTCGCGACTCAGTATGTGTGTGTGTGATGCATAAAACTTGAATCAGGATTAGCATAGACAATTTATTTCTTTACAGCAAGTTGAACCATATGGATGCGGTTCAGAAAGAGGAAAATATTGCTTTTAAATAAACTAATCTTACTCGTTTCCCATTTCGTTGCCTCACTCAAAAACAACCGAATTACATACACAATAAAGTACAGGGGGTTTCGTCTCACTTTAAAAATCGTATTAGAGTTGTTATTAAAATTATGGCAAAGCACAAAATTATACAAACGTCACTAAATTATACAAACATTGTCCTTTGAAGCACAAATAAATTGCCAAAAAGATAACAATATAAAAAGTTAAATATTTTTACGAGTATTATTTCACTTTGTAGAGCAAAAAAAAATATCATTACCATGTAGTAATACGTAATAAGACGCACACTTAGAAACCTTATTATTTTTCCTATCAATACCAATACCAAAGAAAAACTAGTCTGAAGGTTGATGTGTTTGAGGGTCTTTTCCAAAAAAACTGTTTTAAGATAATATTTGTGTGCTGTTGGATGGCTTTTGTGCATCAATACATTAATAGCCCTTTTCCTTAATCAAATATTATTATACATGTCGTATGAAAAAATGTTATTTTACTTTTCAGAAAATCTTCACCAATAAAAACAAATAATTTGAAATAAATTATACCATGTCCAAAAGAGTTTGTTATAGCACAGAAAGTTTGCTAATAAATGCTAACTAATAGAATGTATAGTTGTGTTACTCACTGTGCATGGAAAAACAATAATAGTAAACAAGAAACATTTATGCAATGTTGTACAAAGTTTACAGTGCACATTCAAGGATTGACATAAGCACTAGATTTGATTTATAAATTCTGACACTTTCATCCTCTAACTAGCCCACAGTGCTGACGGGTCCGTCAAACATGATGTGTAAAATGTCTTCCAACGGGACTGTAAAATATTTTAACGATTTTTTTTTTAGTAAATTTAAAATAATTTTAATTATTTTAATTTAAAAAAGCATTTAAATAAAAACTGATTACGTTGCTTCTAATACTCTTGTTCTACGCTTGGCGTGGAGTAAAAACCCCTGCAAATTGCAAAAGTGATTGAAGGTCTCGGTTCGGTTATCGGAGACTTTTTGCAAAAGTTTTGCGTACGGTTCACCGTTTCCGATGCCCACGCCCGTAACGCACTTGCTGAGGTTCGAACAAAAACAGCAAACAGTTTTAATTCCTCCGGCCAAGCGGCCAAGGCAAATCGCACGCAAATGCTGTCGCCTTCAGCATGTGTGGGGGGGGGGGGGGGCTTTGCTCGCCCTCTTTCGGTTTCTCCCGCACTTAAAAGAGACACTTGTCGCTAGTGTCCTGGAGGGAAGGGGCGAGGGGACGGAGCGGTAGAAGCGGTCGCCGATTAACTGTGTGTATGTCGGAACGGATCGGAAGCTGTGGTCCTCGCCTCACGACACACACTTACACAAACACACACACACACACAGCAGCCATGAATACGCTAAAAACAGCGGCAGAGAGTCGTTAACCCTGACCTAAAACTGTTGCCGCTCAATGCAAACACACATGGCAGGGGACCGTACACATGCACAAGCGAGGTGGTGAGATGGACATAGAATCGGCTAACTGAGAAGATGTCCCTTCTAGGGATTAACTTTAGCAATGAAAAACATGTTTTCTGTAACTCAAGCTCAAGTAAAAACGTATGCAAAAAATGGCATAAGACGCGAGCATAAATCGCAACGAGAAAAAAAGCCCCCAAAACGGAAAGAACAGTTTGAGGGCACCGAAAAAAAAAATACAGTTACCGAACAGAAATAAAGATCTCCCTTGCCTCCTTGCCCAAAACCGTCCTACCGTCCGGCGCAAAGGCAAAAATGCGCATACATACACACGCGGTACCGTGTACAGCCGAACTCTGTTTGTCCGTCAAATCGACACCCAGAGAGCACAGAATCTATGCCAAGACCAAGGCCTTGTGTGTTTTTTTTTTCACCAACCTCTGCCCCAACCAACCGCGGTGCGCTCCCCGTTCGGCTCCTGCTTCCTTCTACAGTGACAGTTGGCGACCCTCATAACCAACCTGCGCCACTTCTCCCCCCCCTCCGCCCCCTTCACCTTCTCATTACTTCATTTCCTTCAACATCCACGCAGGAGCTTGCATAGGCGCTCGCTCGCTCAGCGAACACGCGGAGCTGAAAAACGAAAGACTTCAATCGGCCCGTAAGCGACGAACTCGCGCGCGCGCGCGCGCTCGAGGCTGCAAGCACTGTTTGGGAGGGGAAGGGAATTGCGAGCGAATTCTCAACGGTGCCTCTCTACACCTGTGCGTGCGTGCGTGCGTGCGATCTTGTGTGTGTGTGTGCGGGTTCGTGAGGGAAATGATATAATAACCCTCACCCGTCGAACGATCAAGATCAAGCGGTAGCCAGTCAGTCGCACGCAAAATACATGCATCTTGAGAGACGGTGGGGCAGCTAAGGCGCTCAGATGATGGTGTGTGGTGGGTGTGTAGGAAGGGTGTCATTTTGCCAGGGGCACACGGTCTCGCGGTCGCGCTGCATTGTGTCTAGCCCGCGTCGAGTGCGCGGTTGAGGGTGCTCCCCTGATGCTGTGGTGCGTGCCGAAGCGGAATATAAGGTAGAAGGGGTTCACCTCGACCACGAAAAAGCGAAAATTGCCGCGAGCGCGCGCGCGTCGGCGAAAAGACCCTGAGACGACGACGACGACGACGGCGGCGACGACGAGATGCATATAAATTGGTGCCCCTTTTTTTTTTTGCTACTACCACTGTTGCCGCGAGTGTTTGCGAGCGACGGGAAAGGAAAAGAGTGCGAGAAAGTAGATCAGAACCGTATCCGAAGGAAGGTACGAACGGTACACAGTATTCTACCGCTTTCGAAGGCTAAGTGCGCTCAATGCAACCGTGTTGTGAGCGTTACAAAAAGCTAGCATAATGATGAATTAAATGAATTTCACATTTCCAGCGTCCGGCGTAGCAATGAAGGAAATTCGTTTCATGAGCACTTTTTTTTCGTTTATTTATTCTTTTTTTTCAATTTCATTCGAAATTAAACGTGAGCACTCCCCGCCTTCCTTGCACGCCATCGGTATCGAGCGAGGCAGAAACAGCAAGAAACAAAGCGTCCACAAGCGGTTATAAAAAAGTGCTGAAAGCAACAGCAAAAATAAATTCAAACAGCAGCGCAATTTTCTGTTTTACGCTGACGCATCAGAACGCAACAGTACACGAAAGGAAAAATCATTTTGCGTTTCTTACCACCTTCCCACCCTTTTCCAGGGGAGGTGGGGGGGGGAAACACCGACACACGCGCATCCCACCCGTTGACCCTAAGAGCGGGGAGAATCGGAAACGAAAATTCGATTGGAAGCGTTCCAAGTGGTAGGAAGCACACCGTCGCGAAAAACAAAAAAAAAAACAAGTGAAGGCACACGAACAGCACACACACTCAGGGCGCGAAAATAAGGAAATCGAACAACTTGAGCGACACACCGGCGACGAACCTGAACCAGTGTCAGCGGGCAATTATTTGCTGACGTGCAGTGAAATGTGCACACGACACACATAGCTGTGGCATCGAATGGTTTAATGTTGGGGTTGGATTCGGAGGGGTGGGGGGGGGGTTGAGGCTTTGTCACGAGGGAGGAAAAATGGAAATTTGAACCAATTGGCGACGAAAATGGAAACCATTTTGGGGGAAGAAGAACAAAAACAAAACAAACAAATCAGTCACAAGCTTTTAAAGCAATGAAGCGAACAGGACGGATGTCGTCATCGCAGGGACGGGGAGAAGTGCCCACGTCATTACCTTTTTCCAACGTCGCTTCGTCACACTCGCATTAAACTAGCGGAAGAAACAAATCAAAGAAGTTTTAGCAAGAGCTGTGGTTCACTTAATCCCAGTATTTATGATAAAAGTTTAAGCGATGCAAAACAATTTTTATGATTTGTCTACAGGACCCTTAAGACTTAAAGATATATCAAATGAAATAAATCTACTGTAAAGCGTTGCTAAGATTGGCTCGAATGCAGCTAAAAAAAACCTCTTAGTGTCACTGTTCATATCCTCTCGAGGCGTTTTCATAAAAGCTGATCAGTACAGGAATGTCTGCATTAAATTTAATTAACCTTTTTATTATCTGGTAATAACAAGCAAACAAACATGTGCTCTTTGTGGCTTAAGATCAAATAGTCTTAAAAAAGAAATGTTAAAACTGTGCAGGGTTGAATGAAGCCATGTTTTCCGTAAGATTTCCTTGAACAAATATCACCACGAAATTTTGCTGAACCACATTTGAATGGGGTTGTAATTTCAATAAATGTTTTTATTACAGTATTGTACACCTTCAGAGTTTTAGTAGGGCCACAACGACTTACTCGTTTCGTTGGAATCAATCCACAGGACATAGAGGTTTTTACTAGCTTAAATGCATGAAATATATTTTTTTTTGCAAAGTCTTGCAGCGTTTCCCTCTGACATGGAAAAATGAGGCAAAGAGCGATTACATCAATATTTCATCTAAAAAAATTAAAAAAAAAAATAAAATACAGGTCATTATTTCTCTCTCTCTCTCTCTCTCTCTCTCTCTCTCTCTCTCTCATTCCCTTGCTTTCGTTATACTGTATCAGAAAGCTGGAAACGATTTTGACAAACGATCAGCTTTGTGGTGAAGCTTCTTCTTTTTAGTCTCTATTAAGACTGTTAGCAAAACTTTACACAGTTTTTGAACTACTTTTCACTCATTCATCCGTCCCTCAAATCGGTGATTGTTTTTAGCTTCCTGTTTTGCAGCAGATTTAAAGTGCATTGTGAAAAATTTCCAAAAACAAATGCCCCGACACACAAACACCCGGTGAGTGAATTTATTACACCGGCACACACCGCAACCGTATTATCTAACGGACATTGAAGGGGGAGGGAGGTTTGGAGGCAAAAACCATCCATTTGCATTCGTTTCTTTACCAGTCGCTGCTGTAACGGGGTCTCGGCTCACTTCCTTTTCTTAAACCGAGCGCATCTCGGGTAGCGCTATGGCAAGGGGAAAGGGGGAGGGGGGGGTGTTGACTAAAAATGCATCCCCCATGCGCATGCATTCCATTACGGATCGAGAAGGGACGACGATGGCGACGCGCCTTCAGGATGTATATTTCACATGGGTGGCTAGTGGCAAGAAAACAACAACAACAACAAAACGGACAAAGTGATTTGAAATGGAAATTGTTCGTTGTTTTTTTTTTGTTGCTTTACTTCACCAACAACCACACAAAGTGTCAAGCAAAGGTTTGGTAAATTGCATAAAAGGCGATTCGCGAATTGAGGCACCAACGTAAATAAAAAACCGGCAAACCTTTTCGATGCATTTTTCAATTGAAGAGCGGGAAAAATAGACCGTTGGAGAGAGAGAGAGAGAGAGAGAGAGAGAAAGAGAGAGAGGGAGAGAGACAGTGGCAACGGGATAAGAGATTGTGCAATCGCACAATGAACCAACTGAAGCTGCTGCATGTGGTGCGAGTCCCGTCTCCCATCGGTTCTTTTGTGTCCGTGTCCATGTTGTACGTGTGTGTGTGTGTGTGTGGCAAATGCATTCCAATGCAATAGGCCAGAACAGAAGGCAGGAAGGTTGAACAGCAACACGAACGAAAAAGAGAAGAGAAGAAACAGCGGCACAGGAAGACAGCCAGTGTGCAGGTGATCTGAGAGGATGTTTGAGGCTGTCCACAGGGAAAACGGTGAAGATGACCGGATGGCGGCCGGCACTGTCGAGGACCAGCAACCCCCCCCCCCTTTGGTCACTAATTTCCCTCACCCTCTCTCGAAAATAATGGTGACTAAAAGAAGGTGAATTAAAGTGGTTAACCAGAAGGATACAAAGGATAAATAATAGAAAAAAAAATATGTAAAAAAAAATCATCACCAACACATTGTTCAAACACACAACAACATTAGGAGTATTGTCGTAAAGGTTTATGATCTCATAAACACTAGTTAATCATTTGGTCAATTAAATTAATTCATCTTTATAAATTTTTTTTATGTAAAAAAATAATCTAAAAACCAATATCCTGTTATAGAAAAAAATAATTAAAAAAATGTGTTGATTTTTTTAATTATTTTTTTCTATAACAGGAAGATCGTGTTGGATCTTTTAACCGTTTAAAAAAACATAATTGATAAAAACATAAACTGATCGGAAAAGGACGCATCGCAGTACAACATCTGCAGAGTCAGAGTTGTTACGCGCGGCGATGCTGCGACCTAAAGCGGTCTCCCTGCAGCAGGGAAACGCGACGCGAGCAAAAAAAACCCGCACCCTCTCCCTCTTCCCCTGCCTCTCTAGTTCTCGCTTCCCATTCCGCGCATCTAGGGTTTAAAAATGCGCAACGAGAGCAAAAGTCATAAAGTGCGCGTACCGTTTATTTTTTCGCTTCTTCGAAAAGCTCGATCAACCCTTACCAGAGGGGAGGGGAGGTAGGGGGTTAGCACAGAGCCAAGGGGGAGGGAGAGCTCGAGGACACTGAACCACGTGTATTCAGATTATGCTAAAATTGTACCCATTCCCTTCCCCTTCCCCTTCCCCTCCCCTCCCCACCGAGCCACCGACCCTTTTCCGGCACAAAACCACCTCGCACACATATCCGCGGCGGCGCTTCGTCCGTTCCCGTGCTGAATTTTGAACGAGCGGCGCGCGGATTCGAATGCTTCTCGAACAGTTCAGGCCGCTGGGAAGAGGAGTGAAGACTTGGCTGGACCACTACTGGCGATCCCTCCCCTGCTGTGGGCGCTGCTCCCTATCCCAGCGAAGGAAGGGAGAAAAAAAAACATTAACCACCAATTTCATAACACAGTCCTCTATCTCCAACCACCCCCCTCCCCCCTCCCCACGCCCACGGAGCGCGACGACTGCGAAAAGCGTGCTTGTCTGTATGCGTATAGCGCGTGAATTTATTCTAGGCCTGCCTGCGAGGGGCGGGCGGCGGTGGTGGTGGTCGCGATTACGATGCGCGGAGACTAGGAATAAAGCGAATTCAAGCGAGCGAAAGAAACGGTGCTTCGGTGCCGTCCGAATGCATATGTTGATGTGGCGCTGGCCGCGCTTTTGCATGATGATGATGTTTTTTTTTTCTGTGCTGGCGCGAGTGTGGTCCGTTGGCTTAGTTTTTAGCCTAAGATTTCAGTGGCGGGGGATGGGGGGGGGAGAGGGTGAAGGGGAGCGTTTTCGAGAAGGACGAGTCTCCGAGCAGAACTAGTGAAGATGAAACGAAACGCACAGGTACGCACACACTTCCGAAGAAAGAGGTTAGAAAGAGGGAAAAGCTGGAGATCGATGGAGCGAGAGAGAGAGAGAGCGTTCCTAGACTAAAGGCACACCGGGGCAACCATGAAACCCTACTTTTCTAGCAATTTTTAAGTAAGATTATCTCGAACAGCTATGTTTGCTTGAAATACTTAAATATTTCGAATGGCAATATAAGCATGAAGAATACCTTTCGAATTAAAAAACGAAGATATTTTTCAAATTAAACAAAAACGATCTTCGCAAAAAAAGCTCTTTTCAACTCGCAAAAAAAAAGATCTTTAGCATGAAATCAATTTCCTAGCACGTGGTGGTTGACATTATTTAAAAACTTTTCATCCAAAGTCTCAAATCAAATTGAAAAAAAAATTCCAATTGTCCGCGAATGGTGTGTTGCATTTTTTCTCCCTTTCCAGTAGAAAAATAACAATCGATTCTAAAAATTTTAATCAACCGGATTTGTTGTCTCTCTTTTTCTTGCTGAGTTTCCGCACCGTACTACTTCCAATTCCACTGCAAAGATAATTTACAGGGGTTTTCACTCCACTACAACGAGGAAACTACAGAGCTTCCAACACCGTTAAACACTCATTAATTCTTTAACAAAGTGGTGTTTTGAAATCATAATTTATTTTAATTTTGTTTAGTGTTGTAAAATTAAAAACAAAATGTTTATTTTGCAGCAGGGTTATGCTACCGTTTTTTTGTGACTACAGTCACAAAGATCAAGTATAAGCCTTCGGTTCTTTGTTATTCGAAATGATGAAAGCACCCGTGAGCAAGTTGTCAAATGAAAAAATATATAAAAACGTTTTACACAGTTTTTTTTTTAAACCAGAGACATAATAAAGGGAAGCTGATATTGTTTATAAATCCAATTTAAACATATAGATTGGGACATTTAACTCTTCATTTAAACTTAATTCCAAACTTAATTCTAGGCGAAAATTTTAAATGCACGTATAAAATTCGCTTCGCGTGAAACGTGTTTCTCGGGAAAACCCGTGTTTAATGTTAGCTTTCGTTGATTCCATAAATAGAAGAAAAAAAAACAACACAATTTTCGCTAAGCTAGTTTTGGATTGAAATGTCGTCTGTTGGAATTTAGAAAAAAACAAATCCACGAATTTGAAGACCGTACTATTTAAATGTCTGGTGTTAAGATATCGCTGCCGCATTCAATTTGTATTTAACGTTGGTAAACCCTTTAGTCACCTCTTTGCAGTGAAGCGAGAAGCTCTGCAAAGCAGCGTTATTTAGCCCCCACAAGCTTAACCCAAAGGCCATATTTGGTTGTCAATTTTTCCTTTACAAACTTGCTATAGAACAAGTTTTGTAAATCTTTTTAAGCTAATTACTGGGCATTCATCTTGTGATTTTCGTTCCACAATTCTCTTCCTTTTGCTCCCCTCGAAAGAGGATAATAAATTATAAAAAAATAAATTATTTATTTCTACCATGATCACCATGCCCCTCTGCTCCTTATTTGTATGAAAATGCTCGAGCTATCCTTTACATCCTTCTTGAGCGGTTGTTCAATCAATTTCAATAATTTAGCTCTCGATTCTATCGATCCCAGTACCTCTCTCTCTCCTTTCGGGAAATTTTCCGGAAAAGTGTGTGGTCCAACGAGACGACAGTAAAATGGGACCAGAAAAAGAAACAAGGAAGGATGTCTGCTTCATCCCAGTGGGTACTTACCGGCCGAGTCGTCGTGCTCGCGCTTGCGGGACACCAGCGACAGTGGCTCGTTGCTGCCGACCTCACTGCCGCTGCCGACCCCGTCGTCCACCACGCTGCTGCCGCCGCCGCTGCCCGGTCCGACGTGGCTGTTTTTCTGCGCCTCCTCCACCAGCCGCAGCTGCTGCTGATGGAGCCGGTTCTTGATCAGGAAGATCTTCGGCATGGCGTGGCCTGTTCGCTGCTGCTGCTGCTCCTCTCACAAACCGTGCCTTCTCTTACTCTCTCTCTCACACTCTTTCTCTCTCTCTCAATGGGCACACGATACGTGGTGCTAGAGGCGCATCCAGCACGCCAGAGGAGCTCCGTCACTCCTCTCCTTTCCCGCACACTCTCCTCCTTTACAGAAGGGAAATGGGAAAATGTATCTGCTGGAGGCAACCCAGTCCGTCTGCCGCCCCCTTCCCGGGTTTCTTTCTCTCTCTCTCTCTCTCTCTCTCTCACTCACTCACTCGTTCCCTTCCGGTTGCTTTTTTTCCCTGTCCTGCTTGCTGCGCCAGAATGCGCCGCCAACTGTGAACGAATCGGCCCCCCAGAGCCTCCGCTTCGCTTCCTCCTCCTTCACGCGTTCACAACGGGCTGGCAGGGAGACACATTCAAATGTGTACCCTGCTGGGGGGGGGGGGGTTGTAGACTCGCACAAACACACGCACACGCAGGTACACACTTTTCACGGTACGGAAAATTATCTTTTTGATGCTGTTTGCCTGTTACAACACTGTTGCGAATGGCCCTTGCATTACACACTGCTCACACACAAGGGCTCACAGCTTTTCCCGAACACGTGCATTCAAATTCCTCACACACACACACGCGCGTACACTTGTTTTTCTTTTTAGCTCTTTTTTTTTGGAGGGGGGAGATAGATTGTTGGTTTTGTCGCCTTTTCCCCGTGCTGGCGGCTGGTAGATGGAATTGGTAGGCTTCGGCTGCTGAAGATAAACTGCAAAGAAGAACATTTTTGGAGGGTAGGAAGAAAGCTCAGTATGTGCGAGAATTCTCGCGCGCTCGGGTTGATAGTTGATGCCTTCGCGGTGGGTAGGGGAGAGGATTTTTGTTTCTTCTTAAAGGAAATAGAAAATAAGAAGAAAGATGGGTTGGAATAACAGAATGGAGGAAAAGAGGGACACTTGACACTTGGGAGGAACGGGTTTGCGGGTCAGGTGGGTGTGTGTGTGTTGTTGATTGTGTGGCCAGGAAAAGCTCTCCTTCCTACCCCACACCCCAAGCATTTGGTGGTGGTGCGGTGGAGGAAGAGCCGGTTGATTGGAGTGTAGTTTTTCCGTGTTTCTTTTTTTCTTCTCCCTTCCAATCACACAACACGCATGCACATGCCATTTATTTGTAATACACAATTACGGTCCTTTTTTTTGCAATTTTTTTTTTTGATTATAATTTTGCTATTGGAAAATCTCGCAAAACAGGAAGATGGGGAAAACAGGATACATAAACAGGACCGGAAGGGGAAAAATAGTGGGTGGGGATTTTTCTTCACTCAAAAAACACACATACTCAAGGACCACACTGTTATCAGGTTGCGCACAAAAAAAGGCCAGATGAATATTGCACCCACTTAGATCGTTTCTTTTTAAGCTGTTCTTTTTTTTTTGTTCAATTTGTTCTACTTTTTCACAGACACAGACAGAACTCTTTAGGGGAGCATTTTTTCCCAACTACCCCTCTTCACCACTAGTGACACAGGTGCACACAGAACGGGAAAACAGGAAACTACACATCTCGGGATGGAAAGCGTCCACGGCACAGTCGCAGTCCTCCGTCCGTTGTTTTCCCGCATTCGCGTGCTTTGTTGTTGTTTTGCCCTTTTTTTTAGAACATTTTCTAGCACTATTAGCACACACAGACACTACCTGTCAAACAGAGGCAAGATATAGGAACCGATCACACTGCCTAAGTAGACGACACGATGGGCCCGATCAGAGAACAGTGCTAGCAGCAACACAACAGTGCACGTCTTTTTAAGTGGGATTGTGGCTTGGTTGGTGAAAAGTTGGTTGAAGAGAGGCTGTGTGTCGATGGGATATTGCTCACTGGCGGTAGCGCCACCGTACCTCACTATTTCGCACGGTATTCTATCTAGAAGCGGTGTGCCCTGCTGCTGGTGCCACCGAACCTGTACACACTACTGTACTACACGCGCTTACTTTCAACACTGCCTGGGCGCTTTGCTGCTGGTTCTTACACACTCTGCCGCTCCGGGCGCTGGGGCGAGAGAAGCGAATGCGATGCGTTAATTCTTTGCAACGTTCTACCTCCAACTGACGCGCACCGTCCGAACGCGACGATCGCCAAGCGCTGCTGCTAGTACGGGCCTGCTCGCTCGGACTGCTTGCAGGGGTGTGTGAGGGCTGCGCTTCGCACACACGATCTCTCGCTCCCGTTTCGCACTCTCTCTCTCTCTCACACTCTCGCCCTTGCTAAGAGCGCACAAACATTCCGGCACACAGCAGTGCACTGGACCAAATTGCCAGCAGGCTGTCTCGCTCTCACTACCCTTTAGAACCGAAGCTCACTCTCTCTCTTTCTCTCTCTCTCTCTCTTAAGTCATAAGTTATACAGGCTTAAGTCTATCACCCTTCTCTGTCTCTCTCTGTCTGTCAGTCGGTTACGAGGACTGTTCGCTCTGTTGCATTCGCACGTAAGGTAAGGTGCGCGGCTCTGTACGCGTGAGCGGCCTCTCGAGCATCATAGTTCAGCTATTGTTTTTTTCTTAATGCACATGAATCTGTGTGTGTGTGCTGTTTTTTGTTTTATTCCTTACCCCTGTTATTTGTCCGCAACTTCGTCGTCCCCCGGGGGCTCTTGCGGTCGTCCCTGGACCGCATCCTCGCATCCAGGGGAAAGGAGAGTTTTCATCCGGTACCGTCAACAGGAACGCCAACGCTTCGCGCACACATCACACACGCCGGATCGCTCGGGAGTCGTCCCCATCAATCCGTGCCGTTTATACATCGTGGCCTGTACTTTGATTGCTAGTATACCTATCCTGCTCCGGTCGTTCTCGGCTTTGCGCGGCTGCATCGTTCCACTTACAGGGGTGGCTTGCTTATCGTAAAACGATCTCGTCATTTATTATGGTATAAAAATCATAATCAATATCTCCAATGCACTTGATCTACTAGCTGGTGAATCAATAATGGATGCAAAATAATCTTTATTAACAGTAACAAATAATACAAATGGAATTTATCGCGAGAAACAGCTAATGCTTTTCCGCGTCTGTCATACACTATGACTATGCGTCTATCAGCCTCTGATTTGCCTTTGAGGCACTGTTTTTGTTTTATCCCAACACCTGACCTAACCTAACCAAACCTAATCAGAGCTGAATTAAAAACATTCTGATTGAATGACATTGAAAATTTAAAAAAAATAGCATTATTAAGATCGAAACTAATAGCGCCGTCTCTTTGCACGGGTTAGGACAGAGTTTCTGCGATTGCTAGAAAACTCTGATTCAATTACCTTTAGATGCCGAAACCACCCGGGGGTAAGGAGCACTTCGATGGTGTGAAATTTCTCTCACCCAATCTAATAATACATTTCTCTCACCCAATCTAATACATGAATATTGTTGAGAGCATTAACAATAATATGTAAGATATACGGCCTGACCGTAAATGTGCAAATAACAAATAAACTTTACACTACCAAGTTCCACATATCTAAACCTTTGTCGGAAAGGATCGTTGGTTAACATCTTTAAAATCCTATATAAAGCTTTTTTGGAGCTTCTGCAAATGCACTTTTGCGAATTCACTCCAAACCGGTAAGGCGTCACGGCTGGTTGAATTATTTGCTATACTATCTAAAAATTGCATAATATTTGGGGACAAAAACGTATTTTTAAAGTAACGCAGGATGTCCCTTGTACCCGTACGGCTAGGCTTCTCTAGAATCACGTTTGAAACAACAATATACGGATTCCTTGAGCAGCGGATTGACCTTCTAACTCGGTAAAACATTATGAGATGAGACAATGAGTGAGATTATAAAATGAATCATGCGACGATATTCTCTTGTTTTAGTTAAAATACTTTGTCCTTAACAAGTAGAAAAGCTCTTGGAAATGTTCAATAAGAAATCCAATTGATTGAACATCTGGCAATCGATCTACCCTGCGCAAAGCAAATTAATCGGATTATTGTCAACCGTTACTACCGCGTAACTTGGCCAAAAACTGTACTGTCTGCTTGGCTACGAGCATTTAATTGCGAATGGAAGATTTTAGCCCACTGGTGTTGTTCTGGGTTTCACTTCGACCGAAACGTTATTGATAAAGCCGCAACAATAAACCCCGGAATGGGGACTTCCTAGTAAAACAACGCTCCGCAACCATAGTTTAGACTCCGTCGGAGTTTTTAAAAACAATCATCGCACCCAGTTTGGGACCCCAGTTTCTGAAAACATTCATGCGGCCAGGTGTCCGCCAGTTATCAATCAAAAGCGATGGCCAGTAGCAAGCTGGGTAAATCTACCCGCCGCAGGTCAAACCGGGTGCTTATGTTAAGAGGAATTTTAGGCTAACACTTTTCATTAAAAGGCAAGGCAACAATGGTATCGCCTCTAAGCCTTTAAATGCTCACGCGAACGCCAGTGGGACGGTTTAAAATCGATTCTTTCCATGGATCTTTCAGATTGCTCGGAACGCCTGGGTACGAAAATTCCACCCGAAACGGCATGGTTGAGGTTGTTTAAATAATTCTTCAAACCCGACAGTACACACGACCAACGGAGCCGGCCTGAAGTGTGAAATCCTAGAACACTACTCCCTCATTCCCGCCCCTCTCCCTTAACCAACGGGCCCGACTGTGACCGCGGTTTTGAAAAGCGAGTTGAAGCAAAAATTTCCAATTCAGCAAAACTTTACATAGAAAGAAGAATGAATAAAAAAAAAACAACAACAGCATAACACATAGCAGTTTGTCCACCGCTGCACTGGTGCTGTGTAGCGCGCCCATTGCCTTAACTATTCCACTCGCTACCTCGCACCCCCACCTCCCTCTACCTTCTCCGCAGGCTTAAATGTTGAACCAGTTCGCGCATCATAAACAGCTCCCAGATCCATTCAGCATAACTAATGCGTGCGCACCGTTTCATGCTTCTGGGGTTTAGTTCACCCAAAGTAGCAAATGAAAGGTAAAAAAGGAACGGGGGTACAAATTGAAGCTGCTTGTATGCATCTGGTAGCTCGCGATTACCTTTCGCTACCGCTCGTTTCCTGTGCAATTTGAGCTGGTTTAGCACTCGTCATTCAGTTCGGCGAAAATCCTTTGCCACCACTGATCCCACCCTGATTGGTCTAGGACGATATCGTAGTTCACTGCTTTACACACGGGCCTAACACGTGTGCAATGCATCTTCGCGTCCAGATTGGAACGGTTTTTAGAGTAGCGTTTTACACGTCCTAAGAACGCGCAAACTGGACGCAAGGGCAGCAACAAAGCTGGAGGACCGTTTGCGTCTCGTGCAGTGCCTACCGAACAGGTAAGGGTAGCAAGCGAGAAGGAGGGAAAGGGAGAGCGCGATCCGATCAGAACCGTACGCGTGTACAGGTGCGCGTAGGTATCGATGCGCAGTGCGTCCACGCAAAACGCTTGACGCTTCCATCCCACGGACTGGTCCAGAACTCGCTCTCTCGCGCTCTCTCTCTCTCTCTCACTCTCTGATCTTGGGGGGCTGGGTCCATTTTTTAATGTCCACTCTCATATGGCCGGACCGCGCGTTGTTGATCTTCTCTCGCTCTCCTTTCCCGTTGTTTGCGGCCACTTAGTTTGTATGTATACGTGTGCGCGCGCGCGTTTATAGCTACATTCCACCAGCACAGACACTAGCGCAGCCAGCTTAGTCGCCCCGGTGGCCTTTTCCGTTTGAAGGCTAAGGCTAAGTGTGGCCCGTAAATACACATCGGGCCACTATCGTGCCGTTGCGTGCCGGTATACACCTCTACTATGCCCGAGCTGCTTTTGGGCCAGTGCATGGAAGTGTGTGTGTGTGTTGATCGGAACAGGTTTCATGTTTCTGCAGCGACACGCTGCCCGCTGACATTGGTGGCAGGCGCGGCCGGACGGGGACTTGTGGATTCTTCATCGCCGATGACGCTCGACTCCAGGGTGCCGATTTCAGTGTCACGCGCACTCACACATCCATAACCTTCGTCGGCAAGGCGGTGATGGCCAACCACATGATCCGCGCCGGAGCTTTGGAGGCTCGGTTTTCCCACCACACACACACACACACACACACACCCAGGTAGTCGCAAATTTGTCTCCAAAAGTGCTGAATTGCTCTAGTTGGCTTCCCACTGTCCGAAGAACTACGTACGTCAGATGTCATCAGGCGGGCGTCTTCCACGATCGGGCTGTGCCACAAGCCAGATGGTTTCGACGTTAACATGCGGGAGCAGCACCTAACTGCTCCAAAACGCTGCCCGGAAAGCCGTGTAGTGTAACGGCGAACGATTTGCAACTCCCTGCTGCTGGACGTGCCGTGTCCCTACGTGCCCTGCATCTGCGTAGCAGATGCGTCCAGGCAAAAACAAAAAAGTACCTGGAGCTGGAAGACTCGACGCAACTTCTGCGGGACATGCATCCACGCTCAATCAGCCGGCCTACCGTGTCCGAGGCGAACGGGCTTGCACCTGCAGCGTACCACCGGCAAGAACTTTTGCAGATCCATCACCGTTATCAGCTGGCAAGATGTAATTACGTACGGCGGTGTAAGGAAACGCTGGAAATGGCTTTTGCGCGGGGAAGATAAGCCCGGGTGGCAGAACTTTGGCGTACCGTCCTGTTCTGACTATTCAGCGTAACGAACATACTACCAACGCGTTTGCTGTTTGTGTACATGTTTCGTTCCTGTTTGAATAAAAATCATGACCAAACCACTAAACAAACAAGTCTAACCTCTATGCTAACCTCGCTCTTCACAATTAAACAAACTCATAATTAATTGTAGTGCTCTAGTGATATGTTTTAATTTAATTAACCTTACTTTTACTAAACATCCTGCTAGGAACTCATCAGGGCGTCTGCCCTGAAAAACTGCCAGCGAGACATTAGCGTAGAATATCATGAGAAGCTTCTAAATCAACGTAAGGATGTCTACGACTTATCATCTGATGTATTTGCAAGTGAAAAAAATAAAGATAATTTTAATGCTTTATTGATTTTTAAAGGATTTATTGTAGGTGTTTTGGTTTAACCAGTGATAATATAAAACTATAAATGACCTTTTTATAAATGGACTTTAATTTACAATCAATAACATGATTTCAAATCCTTTGATTATTTAATAAATAAAAAATAACAGATTTATAAAAATCTGTAATGGGAGCGTGATAAAAAAAAGTTTAGCAATACGGCCTGGCCGTTACTACCGAATAAAAAAAAAAGTTTGGAATACATTGGGTTAAACAGCTAAATATTGGGTGGGCCTTATGTTTATACTGAGTACTGGGGAGATTAACCAAAAATACACTTAAATTATACACGTATTATGTCTTCTAATAAGATAAAGCATAATAAGGTTTGGCGTATGCCAAAACGAATTCATCAGGTGGTTATGCTTAATGGAGGATTGAGTTACTAATGCTTGCTGCTGGTCAGCATAGCCGATATTGGATCAAGACCTTATGAAGAATAAAAATCTGAGGCTTGTTGATCTACTGGAATGATACAAACATTGGACATTGTGTTATTTGTTCGATTGATTCAACAGAAAAGTATAGTACCGAAGATGTACGTATACGTAAAATCAAGTCAGCACATTGCATGACATAAGTACGGGATGAGCCGTTGGTAGAAAGAATGGATTGTCGGATCTGTGTTCCCACCAAGAATTTGTCTGGAAGTGATTGAAGAGTATGTCCAGTGTGTTGCCCTGAGCGTCTTGAAACAGCTTACATCAAACATTAGGTACTGTGATGTTGAATTAACCGATGGGAGTACTAGAAACCTGCTGCCTAACGCGTTTTCCGGACCCGGACCTGTAAGGCAGCTCAACACAATGACATAGTTGCAGCGAGCCTCTCGAAAACGTTCACACTTCAGTTCTAGCTGTTGGAATGCATTCTGAGTGCCCTCGCCCTACCCGCTGTAAACTGTGCTTTCGAGCACTGGCCATTCGGTACCGTAACTGGAAACAGCTTCCATCGCTCGTTACTCGCGTTATTGTCTTGCTGTCTTGCCATTCCAATTAGCCGTTCCTCCTGACCCGTAAAGTCATCTAACCCCATCGCACTAATCGGTAAGGATTTAACGAGCAGCTATTGAGGTGAAATTAATGTGACGCTGTCAATGGTCCGGTCCTGAAGACTGGCTATCTCTGCGTCCCTTCTTTTCCCCAGCAATATTTGGGACGCTATCAAACCCCAATAGAACCGGCTCCCAGCAATCGGTCGGGCCTGCAAGGAAGGAATGGGACTAGATTTAATCATAATTAAAGGTAAACATCGAGCAAAACACCCAATGCCCTGCCCGGGACCTGATCGAAAGCGGTGTACAGCACTGCAGCACGTTTAGTGTCGCTGATTCGATAGCATTATGGCAGCTTTTTTGTTTCACCAATTAAATACCGCATTCGAAGCGTGTTCGGTGACGAGATCGGAACCTCGAGTGGCAGGTGCTGCAATTTGCTCGGTTTATGATTATTTCTTTACGAGCGTTTGATTGATTTTTATTCAATCGAAACGGCGGTATCGGCTGCAGCGATACGATCAGTCGCGCACATGTCGCGCATGGGAACGTTTCGGGCGGGGTGTGTGTGCGTGTGTGCATTTGCATGGCGCCTTGTAAGACGTGCGCGTCGTATGCTTTCGGCCGCCTCTTTACGGCGGGAGATGATCGTAAAAGCACCGAACGATGGCACATATAGAGGAAGCGATCGTAAACGCCCTTCCCGTACCGTTTGGGCCCGTAACTGTACGCCCGTTCTAATGGGTCGCACATTTTGATTTGTGTCCGTGCATTAGCAAAAGGAGCACGGAATCACCGCGCCCTGTTAGGTGGGAAACGCCGAGATCGAAGATACTGGAACGATCGCTTTTTCCCATGCCTTTTGTGTGTTTTCTTTTTTTCGTGGAGGAAAATCTGGGGATATTAAACTAAATCCGCTCATTGTTATTAACGAATGGTCTAATAAAAGGCGGTACCTCGCCCTGCGACCCGTCACAGCTGGGACACGGGTAAACGTCTGTACGTCCGCCTCAGCTCCTCCAATTTGTGCCGGCATCGATCAGCCGCCGATAACTCTTCCGCGCATCGATCACTCCCGAAGCGAGAGAGCAGCCCCCGCCCTTCTTTCGCCGGCTTGGTGTCAGCTTTTGGTCCTTCGAACCGGAGCGTAGGAATGCCACGCGGCAGCGTGTTGGTTCACCGTAAAAAGCCGCGGGAACAGGATAACGAGAGCACAGAACAAAGGGCTTCAGGATGTTTGCTTCCTGTCCTGGTGACGGCCCACCACAACGCCGCTTCCATCTTGCTTGCCATTTAAACTTCAACGAGCGGTAAGCGGGGAACGCGCCTCTTCCAGCGCGAAACAGTTCCGTCCGTCAGGATGTGGCACAGGGAAAGGATACGCTTGCAAACCGGAAAGAAAACGGTGAGGGGAGGGTTTTTTTTTTTGCGTGCGGGCGCGAGTGCGCACACGTTTGCACCTGCCGTACCAAACCGGTTCGCTGTTTGCTAACTTGACTAAGCTAAAGTAGACGGTTAAAAACACGAACAAACAGAGACGGGACTGAAAATGTTTTATACAGCGCGGGTAACTCGAGATAGAAGGTCTGAAAGCTCTGGACAAAAAGGATGTAATAGAGCATAAATAGCAGAGTGAGAGAAAGAAAGAGAGGAACGGAGAGCAACAGAAACTGGAGAAAGAAACCATTAAAAAAAGGACCAACTAAACGCCCAGAAGTAGGCAAATAAAAGCAATCGAGCGATGATGAATTTCGAGTTTAGGACGCTTTAGGTTCGTTCGTTTTTTCTTCCTGGCTCATTTTGGGAGTTCGTCCTTTTACGATGTTTTGCTACCAATCGACGAAAGATAGAAGTAAGGGCAAAAAAAAAACTCGCATTCCCGCAACACGGAACGAAGAAAGGGCCGAAACGGTGCGCTTCTCTCGCTTCCGTTCCGCGTTCGGTTCCATCCCGTGCGTTGTGCAAGGCATGCCCGTTTTGCGATCGTGTTTGCGTTGGGCGAGAAAAAAGGAAGGAGGTAAGCGGGACGAGCCGAGGAGTCCTTTTTCCCGCATGTGCAGGTATCTGGAGGGATACGTTCTCATAACCCGGCAGCCAGGGAGTGTGGAACGAATTCGATCGAATCGTGATACCGAGATGCGTGAGGATGAACTGTTGTCTTGAGAGTGTGGGTGTGTGTGTGTGTGTGTGTGTGTGTGTGGATGGTAGAATTTAGGATCGGTATCCCATGACACCGAGTTCTTGATTTCCCATCCCGGCAACGGGGAAGCATCGCGAGCGAAAAAAAAGGTCAATGTTTGCCCCGGTTTACCTGAGGTTCACTGCCGATTTTGGGTGGATTGTCCTGTTTAACCTCACATTTTCTACGCTCACTGCGTGTGCTTCTTCCCATCTTCCTCCCATCGTTGTGTGAGAGAAAAATCCTCCATCGGATCTCGGGTCCTTTGCCTTCGAGTTAATATTTGCGCCGATATTCGCATTTCCGCGTTCGAGTGGGAAAAGCACTGCCGCCTGCCGATCCTGGGAAAACGAAATTCGATCAGACTTCGAGAAGATCGCTGGTTCCGGTTTCAGATGGCAGAGGGCCGGGATCGCTGGTGGGAATCCGTTCTCGTTGCACACCGCGCCTAGGTAGCAAATATAGTGCATCCAACACCATGGTGGGATGTAAATCCTAGGCCCAGCCGTGCGTGAGATCACCCTGTGTGAGGAGAAAGAGAATGACACCCATCACCCTTGGGGCCCCCCTTGTCAAACGAGTTCCCGATATCGCTGTGTGAACGTTCTTTGGGTCTAATTTACTAGCTGTAAAACAGGCTCCATCGAATGGTGGACGGTTGGTGACAGCGGTTTGATAAAGCTGGAAGATGTCCAAAGCGGTTCATCTGGATCATTCTAGGCAATGCACGGCTTTGGTTAGCAAGGGGACGCTATCTTACGGAAAGGGAGCAAAGGACTAAGGAAGAACACTCTACGAAGCTTTACAGCAAGTGCTTGCACGGAATAGCTCAGGTGGCAAAGGCAGTAACTGGCAGCCAAACTTCAGGCATCGCAATCTTGTGCTAGGCACCGTTGGAGCGAAAGGATTAATCCAAGAACACCGTTGCAGACCCCAACCAGTCCGGGAACCAGTATCGCGCAATGGGTCATTCGCCCATGCGGCGTACCGTGGCGAACTTGAGAAAGTGACCGAGACCGAGATTTGGCCGGAATCGTGTGCAATTAGTTCTGGTTCGCCGAATTTTCCCTTCGCCTCCACGTCCATACCGTTGGTGCGTCTCTTTCTTCGCGAGGAATGCTTTAATTCCAAAGCGGCACATATGTGCGGAGAGGGACAGGGCATGGTAGCGGCAGATATGGCATTAGCAATAGGATCGAGGTGATTAGCGCCGAACCCTTGCCGGACGAGAGGAACCCGGTTAATTAAGGTGCATCAATAATGTAGCTAAATTGTGGTTAGGATCGTTCGACTCCAGAACCCCATCCGTCCGGATCTTCGGAACTGCTTTGCGCTGCATTCTGACCAGAAGCGGGAGCGTGGCCTGGAGGTCTTTCTGATGGCTGGCGAGAGGACCGGTTTTGGAGGGGAGCTAGTTTTTTGGGCCCCCGAGAGGAAGCCAGCGTGCTGCCGGTACGCCGATGGCGAAATACACAGCACCGGTGAACCGAAAACCGGGAAGGAACCCGGCAACGGTACATTTCGATTTCGATGAAAATTACTTCATACGCGCGGCCTGGCATTGTGCGGCGTAAGATCGATTAGAAGTTGAAGGGAGGGTGGGGGGAGAGTGGAAGGGGAACAGCAACAAAAAATTGATGGTCCATGATCCCACCAACTCCCGGCTTTGGTTGCGTTCGGTTGTAGAATCATTTCTCGTTTATTTTTTGTTTTGAGCATGCTGTTTCAAACAAGTTTTTCATTATCTCCCGTTTCATGTGCCTACCTGTCGATCGTCTTCACTTGAGTTGCAGTTCGTTCGCTTTGGTAATGATGATGTTTAGAAAATTGATCAACCATCAGTGTGTGTGTGTGTGTGTGTGTCTGGTTGTTTGGAGGCAGGTTTTGTATCTCTCCTCACCCGATGCCATTAAAATATCTTGCACAACGCCTCATCACTGCCAGACTAGCCAATGGGCAAATTCTGAACTCAAGAATCGCATGTCAAGTGCTTTACCGTTCCCATTCCAAACGTCCACTTTGATTCCAAGTGAAAGATAAAGACAGAGAGAGAGAAAGAGAAATAGAGAGAGAGAGAAACAGAAAGAGAGTCATCTGTAGCCCGTTAGTGTTAGTGGGCAACGCTTTGCTAGACGTCCCAGTCCTCCCCCCGTCCAAGAAGTTCAAGGACCCGACGGCGGAGGTTGAAGGGAGAAGAGGTGCACCTCCGACAAGAAGTTGTGGCTCCGTCGACCGTCTTGGGGTCCCCTGGGCGGTTTGCTTCATTATCATAATTAGCTCGGATCCGATGGTTGCTGGGGCTCAAAATTCGAGCAACGTGCTGCTGCTGCTGCTGGTGCGTGCAGCGCAACTGACAAACAGGAACCGGGCCCCACACAAGGGGCAGTAGCTTCAGGTAACAACAGAACCACGTCCCAAGGTGCAGACACACACACACACACACACACACAGAATGGACGAAGCCCTGGAATTATGGGCAATATTTTGTGCGTACAGGGCCTGTGTCTGTGTGTGATTAGATAACGAGCGATGGCGACCGCCAGTTACTGCCGCCAGACGGACGAAATGGGGCTGAAACCGTTTCGAACGAACGTCCGGAGCGAGACCGGGAACGACGACTGCTGCTGCATCCCTGGGTGCTGTGGAAGCGCACGTTACGCACGCACGCGGGAAGATAATTGGCACTGGGGGACGCAGACACCCTGTGGCCTTCGGAATTCAGAGAAGCACGTCTGTGACAGACGGCTTCTCTGTGTGCGTCGTTAAGGGCTAAATTCTGACGATTTGAGCGACTCTGACGGATCAGAAGAGGACGTTCTTGAGCTGCATGGATAAAATATGCGCAGAAGAATGTGAAAGGTTTTGAATGCTTTAAGCAAACCAATTAAAAACGTGCAGCTTGGCCACACTGCGCTATATTAGTAATTACTTACTTACTTATCGGGCGCTACAACCGCTGCGCGGTCTTGGCCTGCTGCAACAAACTCTGAAACCGCTCACGGTCTCGCGCCGTAGTCTGCCAGTCTGTTATCCCGGCCTTGATGGTGGACGTCTCAACTACATCTTCCCACCTCAGCTTGGGCCTACCACGTCTCCTCTGTCCATGTGGACGGCCTAAGAGGATTTTACGGGCTGGGTCGTCCGGGTCCATGCGTATAACATGGCCAGCCCACCGGAGCCGGGCGAGCTTAATCCGCTGCACAACGGAAAAGTCGTTGTACAGCTCGTACTGCTCGTCGTTGTATCGGCTCCTCCATTGTCCTTCCTCACGTATGGGGCCAACAATCCTCCTGAGCATCTTCCTCTCGAACGCGGCTAAGAGGGTATCGGTATATTTGGACAAAGCCGATGCCTCAGAGGCATACGTGAGTACTGGAACTATATAGGTGCGATATAGTCCCAGCTTCGTCCATCGCGACAGGTTTTGTGAGGTGAAATGCTTCCTCAGGCTATAGAATGACCGGCTGGCCGCCAGCATCCGTGCACGTAGCTCGACTTCTATGTTGTTGTCGGTGCTGACTTTTGACCCGAGATAGGTGAAATTTGGGACGACTCCGAAAGTGCGTTCACCCATCCGTACGTCACCCCTACGTAAATCAGCATTTGTTAAGGTTGGCATTGACATCTAAGCAGTAGCGTATTAAGCTGTTTGAAAACCTTGAGAGGAGATGCAGTAGATTTATGTGGTTAACTTAACCCGTCTATGTAGTAAGACTCGCTTGGTTCTCTGACTGGTCTCCATAACCGAGGCGAGGTCCCTGGTGAACGTCAATTATGCCCATAAGGTATCTAAGTACCAGTAGTATAATATTTATTTTGTATTGAGTAACACGGTAGCTAAGAATCTCTGCACCTGTTTAAAATGGATTCACATACACACTTTTCTCAATAATACGAAAAAATGTATGTATGAAACATACATCTTACATCATCACTTTTCGTACGCTTTCAAAGTTGTTTTGTTCGTTATAATTGTATGATTGCTCTTGTACGAAAACAAGACGCAGTAATTGTGAGGTAATCGTCTACGTAAAGAAAAATCGTGCAGTGCAATGAAAGGGCAATATCCGATAAAACTTAAAAACTAAACCATATTGAATGTTATGGGCGACAGGATGCTTTCTTGCGGTTCTCCAACTATCGGTTCAAGGGAGGAGAATGTAGAAGATGAGGAGAACAAAATCAGTGGTTTTTATTCTGAGTCGGTTTTCTCGAATGATTGATATCAATGACAGAAACATTACAGCGAAAACCCACTAACATTCATTCAACTTAAAATCTAAAAAAAGGATTTATATGGTTAGGTGGAAGTCATGCTTGTGTTCTAGGATAGCTGGATGAGTATTGTTGGTGCGATCTGCATTAACTATGGCAGTTGCAACTGCTCCCTTCCGATTCGATCGCTTTCGATCGGCCGGTCCATCAACATCGCAACTGCCGGATCGTTCTAGTTCAGTTGCATTTCTAATCGGATTCTGAGCGTAACATGTGACCTAGTAATACCTATCGCCTACGGCTCCGAAGCCATGTTTCTTCTTCGCCACCCATCAGCTCCTCGGACGGCCCGTCTGCCCGTAGCATTGCTCCCAACTAAGCTTCGCGAGGGTATTTAGCTGATATCATTTCGCCCATGCAAATCACACTGGTCGCTGCCCCATGCCCATGCACCGTAACGTCATAAATAAGTTTATGAGCTTGGCCGGACATTAGGACGGAGGTCGTCGGTTTACTGACACCAGCAGTGCATGGGCACGGGTCTTGGCAGCAGCGAGCACCACAGGCTCGGTACCAGCGTACCGGCACCGTAACCGTTCCGTGTGCGAGAACTTGCGAGCCCCAAAGCTCTGCTCAGGAGGGAGGAGGCACAAGACAAAGAAGAGGAAGAAGAAGAAGAAGAAGAAGTGAACAGCATAAGCAGCAGATGAGCAGATGAGTGTTGTGCTCAGGGAAAGGCTTCCCAAGGCAGCAGCATCTTCTTTCTGCACCGCCACAAGGCGTTATAATAGAATGGCAGCACAACATTTGGCTATCGGCCATATGTTACCCATCGACGGTTTGCGGCAGGCCGGTTTCTTGCTCACGCCGTGTGCTGTGTGCGGAGCTCTTCCCCAAGCCGCCGCCGATTCTCCCCGAGCACCGATCCATCATTAGTTAGGGGCCTTTTTCGGAGATTCCCCTCTTCGTGTAAGGCAGCACTTTGGCAGCGCGCTGGAAATTCTACCCCAATCTGCACCCCACCTCCCGACTTTTCCAATCACCTTCCAACCCCCCCCCCCCTCTCCCTCGCTTCGACCCGATCTTCAAAAAAAAAACCCCGAAAGCAGCCAGCAGCGCGATGATAATTCGAGTAATGAAAATACTTACGGTACTTGTGTCTTTTCTATCGCCTTCAGCTTCGTGTTTCAGGCTGCTTTTTTTGCTTCTTCTCATTGGTTGCCTTTGCTTTATTTTTTCGCTTCACCGCCATTCGGTACACTTCGATTCTTCCTCGCGGGAAGGCGGTGGCTGGGAGGCAACCTAATGGGGCGAAAAGCTAAGGTAATGCCCGGCCGGCCGAAGCAAGGGGCCCATCTCTAATCGCCGCATCTTCTCGCGTCTTCGCACCGCGTTTCGGAAAAGGATGGAAGGATTATTGTTGTTGAAAATGGTTAGCTTTATGCGAATGGGTGGGGTGGGGAAGCGCTGGAGCAGAAATTGGAAAGGGTGCAGAGTAGCGATTTTCTGAGAGATGATATTATGTTATGATCATCATCATCAGCCTCCCTTCTGCTCGAGCAGATGTTTTTCTTCCTCTCCTCGGGTCCTTCCGCACCGTGCAAAACCATCCTTTCTTTCTTTTCCTGCTCCCTACACGCATATGTTGCTTACTTGTGTTTGGTGTGTGTGTGTTTAAGCTTTTTATACATCTTATTGGTTTTTTGTTATATTTTTGAGGCTGTACTATGTTCTTTCTCCCTTCCGTTCTCTGCTACCCCCGTGCACTGCTTCTTCTGCAAACCGCGGGTCGGCACTTTTGTTCGA
>KB671565.1:128184-138970 GCA_000349105.1 Anopheles epiroticus | reverse complement strand
CCCCCCCCCCCCCCTTTGCCCCCTCAAGAGAACCATTTCGACTTGCTTTAATTACGCTCCTAATTAAGTGTTGACTTGCCGTTGCCCTTTTTCGTTCTAGCGCGGCGAAATAAGCAGGGGGAAAGAGCGAGAGAGAAAGGAAAAGAATTTTTATACTGGTTTGCAAAAAGCGAATCACAGCAATGCTGGAAAACAATATAAAATCCCTCCGCCACAGCCACAGGGGAAGCTAGTTTTGCATTTCCTACTTTTTTTCTTTTGTTTTTTTTTACCCTCCCCTCCTCCCCTTTATGGTGATAGGAAAATGGACATTAACACGCACAGAAGAAGTGATTGCAAAAAATGGTTCTCCGTTTTGATTTTTGTTGTAAGCATGCTGGAAAAAAGGAAAATTTTAAACAGATTTTTTGTTTGATAAAACATGAAATTAGAAAAAAAAATGATATTTAATTCAACCGTGAAACGCTTTATTTAATTTTACCATTTGCCCATTTTGTGGGCTGCTCATCAAAAGTTGAAAAGTTTGTCGCCTAGTCGAGCATTCAAGTCTTTCATTTAAATCCTGTTTAGCAATCAAAACACACTCATTTTGCCACCGGTGTACGGTGTAAGTGTAAGTACTTTCTTCACTAAACAATTTGAAAGAAAAGTTAAATTAAAATAAATGAAAGAAAAATTGTATGTAAAATAATTGCTAACAAAATATTTGAAAGGTTCGTCGCCTGCCCGGGCAGTCAAGTCTTTCGTTAACAAAAGAATCATTCAAAAATCAAAACATCGCCATTTGGAACACGTTTAACGTTAGTTTTCCCCAATAAACATTTTGTTATTGCCAATGTGATATAAATTATACCTTGACTACGATTTTTAAAAATAAAAAAATAGAAAAAAATAAGTTACAATATATATATACAATATAAAAATATGTTCAGCAAACATGTAATTATTTCATGATTATCTAATCGACTCATTAAATATGCAAGAATTTAGTTAACGTTTTTCAGTTTTGCCGTTTGTATATTGAAAAGAAATAGTTTTGGAAAGGTTCATCACTTGTCTGTGCAGGCAAGTCTTTCGTTAGAAAATCACTTTTAAATCAAAAGATATTTATTTTGAAAGAATAAAACGTTATGTTACTGTAGGTTCTTCTCATAATCGTACTCAATTTTCCCCCAAAAACTTTTTTGCAAGCTTCCAATGCCGATATGTAGCTAATTTCATGCAGATCTGCTGTTGGGATGTTTTACTTTGGAAGCTCCTAGTCCTTCTCGCCGTTAGCAGAGCCAGCACCAGTCAGAATTTTACCCCTCGTTAGACCAGCCTCCCCCCCCCCCTCACATACAATCTCACACACGCACACATGGAAAGAAGATTGCTTTTTTATCTAGTTCCCTCACCAGCGGTTTCCTTTTCGGGGTGGCATGGCTACTGAACGCAGCGACGAAAGAAAGAAAAAAAAACATCGTTCTTGCTGACGTCTGGGAGAAGCCGAAACGCAAAAGAACAATCGAGCGCAGCACACCACATCGCAGCCGCCGTGCTGCGCTTCCGCTAGCTTTTCCGCGTCCATTCCTAGGCAGGCAAGCTCGGAGGGGCGAGTGTTCGCTTCCCCCTTTCCTTCGCACATCCTTTCCGTCCCTTCAAATTTGCGTTCTAATAGCGTTCTTCGCTTTTCGTGATCATTATCGTCGTCTTCCTGCGCCGCTTCTTTACCTTCGCACATCGGGCCCGGCGGGCGGAAGGGATGGAAGCGGTCGGTGAAGGAAAAAGTCGTAATAAAATAATTTACTGTACCGTGGAAGCACCTGAGCCGTGAAAAACGAACCTCAGCCCGTCTCGAAGCTCACGCACCTTCCCTTTGTTTCTCTCCCTCCCTACTGGAAGGCTTCTCGTTTGCTTTGATGGAAATGACGAACGTGGAAAACTATTACTCCCCCCCCTCCCCCCTGCGCCCTTCTTTTCACCACCCTCCCTACCCACCTGTCCGTCGTGTTCGCGGAAATCATTGACCGCGCTCTCGGGAGGGTTCGTCTTACCCTTTTTTTCTCAAGTATCGTATCTTTCCCACTCATTCTGCCAACTTTTCCTTTGGCTTAGATTATTATTATCGATTTTTGCTGCAAAACGAGAGATTTCCCTGAGCTGCTGAGGTATGTACGGCTGTGTCTTCTAGCTTCTGACATTTGCTTTACCGAGCTGCAGGGTACATTTAGTCGCCAGTAACCGGCATCTTACTTAAAACGTAAACAAACGTCTCATCAATGTTTTGAAAGAAAATTTAATCTCCAAGTATGACGAGTTTTGTAATGTCTTTGAATCTTATCTTTTCTCTCTATATGCCAGGAGCGCTTTGAATCCTCCTTACCTCACATCGGTCTTACCCTCCATGATCGTTTAAATTATTTTTTGCACGCATGATTATCGTACTTCACTATTTAGCCATCATAAAATTATGCTGCACAAATCATCGTGAATATTTCCTTCATTTTTTAGCCGGACAGTTTGAAGGTGCGTAACTACAGATAAACCCTACACGTTAGGTGCGTGCAGTCAGTTTTTCCAAAAAGTATTTTATTATCATGTGCCTCTATCGTTCATACCTACTGATTTCTAGCGTGGCTTAAATGTTGATATCTATGTTCTTAGTTTGTCTGCTTCGTTTGGAGCCCGAATTGAGCTACATCGATGAAAAAAATTAAAATCATTGAACGAAAAGATTACACGCGTTATATGGCATCGGTTTGCTTGATCTAAATAGATTTCTTGTCCTGTTTTCGAAGCATGATATTTTTTGTTTTTTATTTTCATGCACTAAGCTGTAAAAAATATAAAAAAACCATAAAAAATAATGGAAACAATCTACAACATAATTGACAATTTATCTTAAATATAAGGTTTGATTATTTTTTTTTAAATTCGAAAGTTTTAAATTTCTCGTTTAATCTTCAAATTTGTTATTGAGGCATAATACCCTATAGCATAGGGCATAATGACATAATACCCTATAGCATGATTTTCGAAATATTTTTTTTTATTTTTATGAAAGGCCATACCATATTGCGAAATAAAACTAGTAATAATAAAAAGGCATAAACAACACATGGGACATCACAAAATCTGTCAAAATATTCTTTTCATACATGAAAAAAAAGGCTAACCATCTGCTGAATGGACCAGCGCTAGCATACATCTCGCGGCCGGCACGGTCGCGACCGTCTGCAAAATCTCGTTTTTCTACCCTTGCTAGCGGGTAACGGGCGGTAACTCTATCCTTGCACCAGGACAACGGACCTTTTTGCACGCGGTAGGTCCTTTTGCTAAAAAAACGAAAGACAGTAAAAAACAAAACAGGCCACTACAATCCTAGCCGAAACCGTATAGCACTGTTTTTTTTCTGTGTGAAGCTCTCCTGTTTACCCTTTTTACGATGCACACCCTGTGCAGCGGAGAAAAAGCATGATTCGGCCCTCACCCCCGGTGACAGACTGTACCGTATCGGAGCTTTTTCGGCACAACACTGTGCTAATCGCCGGTAAAGCGTCAGAGGTAAAAGGGTTTTTTTTTATATGGCTGTCGTAAAACTAAAGACAAGCCAAGCAAAAAGGTTAACGCGAAAAGGATTTTCCTGCAAGCAATCATGATAAAACAGGCATAGGTAGCCGAAAGTAGCAAAAAACAAAACAAAAAAGGATGCTGCTTCTCTGCCACCGGCAGCTCTGGAAGGTGATGATTAGCTAAAACGGCCCATTCGGAAAGGGAGAAAAATTGGCAACGGGTTATACCAAGGACAAAAATACCGCTGTGTCCTTGTTTCGGTTGTTTTTTTTTTGCACACCGGCAATTTTATCCCTTTGCATGTTGGTGTTTCAGGGTAAAGAAAAGACGTGTCTTTACGACATCTTCTTCAATTGCCATATGCAAAATTGAAGAAGATGTCGTAAAGACACGTCTTTTCTTTTTATTGCAGCTTTAATTTGCAGCCAAAGGTTCGTCGCCTACTACCCGTATGGTGCGTTTGCGTTTGCGAATTTTCAATAGACAATTCGTGCTTGCACCGCTTGCAAAATGTTTACAATCCTTTTTCGTTCCCGAACACTTTTGTCTCCTCTTGACAGTGTTCGTTTTCCGAAGTGGTTTCAGTGATGACATTTTGGGTTGGATAAATACAGGCAGCGGGAGAAGCTTGATGGTCGTGTTGGTTGTGGAAAAAGCTATTGCAGCATCAAAGCGTTTCTGGTCACTCATTTTTGAGGTATTTTCAGCAGCTCCAGGACGAACAAAATAACGATTGTAGCTATATTGAGCTGATCGCAAAATCGCCATATTGGTTAGTATAATTTCAATAGTTATTCCTGAAGATGTCTATCCTGCTACTGGAGCTGATCCTGAAGCTGTTCTTATCATGGAATCAAGCCTATTCTGGCACTGCTGCCTTGGAATCTTCGAGGATAACGCATCAAAGACCACACTAGATGCTCTGCTTCAGCTATTTTTCTAATTCCTAAACTTTATCGATTCTGATGCAATGATTCCTGATCATGGAACTTTAGATTCTGCACTACTAAACGTACAGTTCTTAAACTTATTTCAATTATCTCTGAAATAATACTAATCCCAGCCGAGGTTAAGTACTCATTCTGAAACGACTCAAATCATGAGAACGTGATCGTGATAAGACGTGATCTCCATTAATTAGCATTTACAAATTCTTCTGGAGTACTTCAGGGCAGCATCGTTGGATCACTGATATTTTTTATTTATATCAACGGGTAAATTTTATTGAAACCCGGAATCGCTTCCAAATGACTCCTCAAATTTCGGAAGCGACTTCAGCCCGCTTTAGGTGCAATACTCCAAGCTTGGAGCCGTCTGGAACCGTCCGGAACCGCTAGTCGGCAACTGGAGCTGGCAGAACCTTAATAGTCGCCATAATAATTGTGGTTGAAATTCAACGGCTCTGACGGCTCTGACGGCTCCGGACGGATCCGGCTACCGACTAGCGGTTCCGGAAAGTTCCGACGGCTCCGAACGGCTCCAGCCAGCTGATCAGTTCCAACGGCTCCAGCCAGCTGACGGTTCCAGCTGCTGACCAGCGGTTCCCGCTGCTTATTAGCGGCTTCGGACGGTTCCAATGGCTCCGAGCAGCTCCAGACAGAGCCGTGGATTCGTTAAAGACGGAACCGGTACCGGAGTAAAGCTGCTCGGAGTTCGGTAGGTTCGGTTCCGACAACCCATCGCTAATGCTAACGTTTTCTTGGAAAAAGAGTGGCAATTCATTAACGATATCAGTCATGGTTTGGCTCTTAAGTATGGAGTTAGGCCTGTCGTAGATTTTTCTAGCAGGGCACCATCGCAGCAATACGTAGGCTAATGTCAATCCAAGGAAAACCCTAAGGTTCCTTAGTACCTGTTGGCATTGGTTTCGTGATATTTCCGTATCATTGCTACCATACTAGGCTGCCTCTTTTCAGATTGGTATCTCTTAAATACAGACCTGTTACCACTTACAAACTGATAATAGATTTATTGTTATTTTATTTTTAGGATTGATGATTTTGGGGGAAAAAATAGTAAATTAGTGCTATTTCAAAGTGCTGCTGTTTCAAGTTTTTCTGATATCCACGCCCAAACTCTCATCTTGGCCCCAACTATTAGAGATATTCGAGATAGAGTTTTAGGTTATGCGGTTATTTTGTTTTCAAATATCTTATGTTCATAGCTTCGAAGATTACACAGGTTGTCCTCGAGATACGCAATCCTTTAATCCAGTGCTTTTAACCGCGTATCTCGAATTTCTGTTCAGATTAAGTTTCACGCATTTCTGTTAAAATACTGCTTGAATATGAGAATTTGTGAGGCATTGTTTCAGAACCTTTATTATTTATTTCGTTGGATTGTATTTTGTCTGTAAGCACATAAAATAGCACTGAATCATTTGTCATGGTTTGGAATTTGAATAAATGTGTAAATGCATACATATAAATGGTTCTCTTGAAAACTGGACAGAATTTATTCAATCTACTTCGTTGGAAAGAACGCAACCTTATTTGCTTACCAAATCCTCCCATGCGCAATTTGTAGCGAAGCGCCTTCGGTAATAAATTAAATAAAATTAAATTTCTGAAACAACTGGTTTTGTAGGAAAAAATATTAAAAGAAAATAAAAGAGACTTTTTTTCGCCAGGCAGTTTCTCGTGGCAAACGGCATAAACTGCTGTTTGGAGCATGACTACGCGTGTTTCACGTTAGCTTTCTTACGTAATTCACTCCTTCAACACGGGTGAATTAAACGAATCCGTAAGGATACCTGCTTTCGCGCAGTGCAGCAGAAGGAAGCAAACGTCCGTATCCCGATGCAACACTCCGGAAACACCGCTCCGCTCCACGGCTTGCGTTCGTCGCCCGGAACCCCGCCAGCAGACCCGGCCGACCGACGCGCACCAGACATCTGTTGCGCATCGGAAAGTGGCGTGGCGAAGCGGTGGTTCCGGCCTCGCGGGTTCGCGCGTTCTTCGGAGCAAATTGGGCCGAACGCAGCGCTGGCCCGGGCGAGTTCGTTGACTCACTTCCATAAGGTTCTTCGAGCGTCCCAACCCTACCGCGCCTTCCACCCTCAGCTCCACACTATTTCCCATCCCACCGAAACGGCGAACAGTTCCGTTCCGTGTGCGCTTCTCGCTGTCCGTTGCTGTTGTTCTCTGTGCCTTCTTTTCCATTTCTTTTCGCCCGCCCGTCGAAGGAAATCGACATCTCACGCCACGTCACATCAGTTTTGGCACATCCCATACGAAGTGCGGCCAGCTGGTGGCCGGCGGTGGTATGTTGCTGCCGCTGCCGCGGACTTCCTGCGACAGAAGGGAATGCGCGATCGGTGCCTGCCGGTGCGGGACGAAATGAAGCGGAAAACAGAGGGGTTTCCCAGCTGGTGCCGGGAAAATGCAAGGTTCAGAGTGGCAGCACCAAACGGGGCTGCACACTTTAAAGGGCAGCCCGGTCGATCGATGCAGGAAACGGTTAAACGTTTCTGTAAGGTAGAAATAAATTTTCATCTCCAATAAGCTTTCTTTCTCTTCAATATTGATGATTCAATCGCGGAGAGAAGCTAACAGAGGGAAAAGGTTGCGAGCGAAACAAAAACAAAAGCCAACGGCTGGGTAATTAACGGCAAAGGAGGGGTTCGTCGCTTGGCGCGGGCTCGCCAAGTCTTTCGTTTTTAAATTAGAGGTTTTCGATCATTCCGCTACGGTACAGCTTTTTAAATGTTCTTGGGCATACTTTATGGATGGTTTAATCTTACTATTGCTTTAAAAAAACGTTAAACGCAACAAACAGGCCCAAGTTATTGGATTAAACTCATAAAGAAGTTATAATTAAAAGAAATTTGAACACCGTACTAAACGCTTTAGAGCGATTGCTTGAAATTTGTCTTATGGTACAGCTAGGTTAAAAAGTTTTCCATAATTAATTTTCATTCCTATTTTTCATTTTGAAACGGTAAGAATGTCGACAAAAAGTGGGGTAATGTTTTATGTTTTTCTCTAAAACTCATCACACTCAGCTCGCTCCAACCATCCTCCGGCACTTTCCTCTTCCTTACACCAGTACACTGTTGCATCTTTTAACTCTTTATATTGCTAACACACCGTTGCTACTCCTTCATCATTGACTTGCGCCAAAGAACTTTGCGGGGAAGCTTTGGCGGGCGGGCTGGCTGATTACTGCCAATAAAATTAATTCGTCCACCACTGACGCGCCACAACCGCAAAAACTCACACATGCGCTAGCAAGCAATCACAGCCGTGCAAAACAGGCAATCAAACCAACAAAAACAGCATATGTGTGTGCTTATGTGTGTGTCTTTGTATGTATGCTGATTATTCTTCTGTTGCTTTTGCTTCTTTCTCTTCTTACCACATCCGTTACCGTTCACTTGCAACGCTTTAGTTTGTTGAACTTTTCATTCGCGCGGCCAATTTCGGGTTCGTTTACCGAAAAAAAACTCTTCCCTTGCAAATATTACCCTCCAATCTTACCCCCCCCCCCCTAACCTAGTACGTTCTTCGTACACACGCGCCGTAAAGCAAGTAGCTGCCGTGGGGCAGGCGCGTGAAGAGGGTGAGCTGGTGGGGTAATGGATGCGTGCGCCATTACTGTTCCGCAACGGGCCCGGCCAGCCATTTGTCGCGGTCGCACGAGAAAATAGCGGAAATCCAGAGCAACAAACTTTTGCACACATAAACACACACACACACACGTACACGGTCGCCAATTTTTAATCGTGGGAGGAGAACGTACAGCAAAGGTGGGGGAACAGGCGGAAGGCTGGGGCGAGGGGGTGTGGGAGGGGATGGCTGAAGTGTGCTGGGGAAAAATTCTACCCCAAAAAAAAACGATGGAAGTCAAGCGTCGGAAGACTGCATGCCGGTAAGCTAGTGTTATTTATTTTTCATATTTGTTTGTTCAGAAATGACAGCTCATCCCCATCGGGCGCCATTTTGTGGCGTTGGTTTGCTAAGTTTTTTCGACGCTAGTATCATAGTAGCAAAGAAAAAGACCTTTATGAGGTTGGTGGTTTTATGAGGATTTCATTTTTCCAGAAGTAGTATTGCTGGTACATTTCTTCTCGTTGCACACGAAAGGTCAAAGTTGTTTACTGTTAGTAAACACCGAACTACTCAACCGATCGTTACATTCCGTTCTAGCTGTCAAATTATTCTTAAATTGTTTTTTTCTTAGTATACATTCATAATGTTTTTTTTTGTTGAAACACTTGTTCTTTTTCGCCGTTTAAATCGTTCGATCAAAGTTAGTAATCAAACAGAGGAAGATAGTAGTTAAATTACTATTATCCTTTCGCAATCTTCCCTCGTTCGTGAATTTTCTTACCTACAGGTATAGAATTGTGTGCATTCACCTTTAGTTTCTCATTCAATGTTAGTATTCCAGCTGGGGATGTAAACCTGGAATGAATATCTTAGGCAAACCAAAACATGCAAAGTTAGTGCTCAAATTAGTCGCAACAGCAGGATTTGTTTTTATTTTTTCGCATGGATTTGTTTTATTTTTATTTTAGTTTTAGCTTTGCTTAGGGATTTTTTTTTCGTTTACGAACAATATTAATATATTCATATTAATTAAATATTAATAAAAACATCCTCTTTCGTACACAGTACTTGAGACTTTTCTTTCAAATTAAGTAATTGAGCGTTGGAAGTAAACAGGAAATTAAATCAAGCAAACGTTGTAGTCAAATTATTCTCAAAATTCTTTATTAAAAATCAAAATATTATCAAAATTTTCTCTGATATTACGGACAATTATCATTAACTGAAACGTTTGAGAAGAAAGGTCAAAAACACTGATTTAGTATTAACTACGGTGCATGTTTGGCTACTCGATTATATTCTGACGTGGCGTCTTTAACTTAACGAATGTTATTTTCTACTAACGGCATTAATTGACTCAAACGGAGACACAATTTTGTCAAACAGTTCTGCTGCAGATGAATGCTACGGAAAGTGAGTTGAGTCACGGTTTTAAAGGGTTCTTTGTCAAACAAATAATATGAAATCAATTAAGATTTTTTTTTTATTTTCAAATCATGAATTAAAGAGGCTCACTTAAGAAAACAATGTAATAATATGCTGATTTGTTCAAAAAAGGGTATTTTGCGCCAATATTTTTTTTGCAAATTCGGATAAAATTATTTCACCAATAGTTAAAAAAACGCTGCACCAAGTTACGGTTGCTTTGAGAATCGCCTCTAGGAAAAAGAAATTAGACAAATTAGAATTGTTCTCAAGTGAACGAAGCAAAAATTTAACGAACCTTTACATCTCTCTAACAAACGTTCATAATTCGATTATTTTTTTTCTTTTCATTTGTTTAGAACGAGCTTGTTTAAGCCTTTTCTGTGTGGCGCAGATAATATGGCCACTTCAAAAGTATTTTAAAAAGTTCGTTTTATTCGTGACACTTTTCTGGACTAAAATTAGCGTTCGTAGTAGTGCGAGAAATTCGAATTCGAATAAACGTTGTAGTCAACACTTGCTTTGATTTTTTCTTCGCGTTCATTCGCGCTTGTTATCTCGCTCGAACCAAGTAACCAAGCAGGCGAAGTAAACGCGTCAAATAAAGCTGTATGTTCGACAAATCAAAACAAACAAAGTTAGTAGTCAAATGAGTGTTGAAAAGCACACGTTTGAAAGCGTTCACGTTGGCGCAATTTCCCGACACTTGTTTGCTTGTTTATTGCCCTCCAGCCTTTCCACTCTCTCCCTCCCCCCTTGATCCTACCATTTCCCGAACGCTTCCTCCGGCCATCCTGAGTCCCCGGGTGCCGTGGTACTGCTGTGCAATCAACTTCTTTTGCTTTTCCTAACGGTACCGTCGCGCTTTTATTACACCCATACCTTGTGTGTGAAGTTCGAGTTTACCCCTCTTTCTCCTTCGCTGCCTGTTTCTCTCGTTGTAGCTTCTTCTTTTCAGCTTCGCAGCACATGGTTCCGTCCGCTGGAGCACCATTCAGTAGAACGAACGCTGGTGAAAGAATTTTCTTCATCCACCACCACCTTCGGTTCGGGCAGGATCCGGCGGAAAAGGGATGGGAAGGAGGGGAAGGGGGTAGGTAGGAACCTTCATCAAAACGCTGGGGCAGCGGCAGCGGAAGGGTGAAGAGTTCTTTCACCGACCGTACACTTCAAGAACATTGTGCGCAAAAAAAAACAACAACAACAAGCGGTGAAAGAGAGAGAGAGAGAGAGAGAGAGAGAGAGAGAGAGAGAGA